>MNCI01017754.1:341569-392942 GCA_015680685.1 Gnetum montanum | reverse complement strand
TAAAACTTAAGCACAATATAATGATGTCTCAATATATACTTAGAATCAAAGATGTAATTTTGCACAATCATAAGTTTGATGTTCTCAAAAGCCACATGCGTATACTATACAAAAACACATAAAAGAAACTTTAAAGTCAAATTGTTATCAAAGATTGAATAAAACTAAATAGCATAATAATACTAATGGGAACTATTGCACCATCCACTACCCAAAAATATGGTTGTAAATATGATGGTTTAGGGCTCATTTTATGTTCTTCACTTATTAGTTTCCTCTTTCATGTGGAATATTTTCAACATCCACATTTTTGTAGCTTTCCTTAGTGGAATCCTACTTTGTTGATTAGAGTATATTGTTAGCTTGCCACATTTAACACCAAACCTTCTTACTGGCCTTAGATGCCCTCATCCATGGTAGCATGATTTCTCTTCATCATAGTCTAGGTTTATGATCCTCCATCAAACAACCCTCCTTGGATTTCAATGCATCCCTAAGCTGATGTGCGATTTCATCTGCACCTCCATGTGTTCATGTGCATGACTCAAAACTTGCATTGATATCACTTATGATGGAAACCATTACATTATCCACCACCTAAAATCATGATTTTGAATATGAGGATGTAGGGTCAATTTTATGTTCTTCACTTCTTCTTCTACTCTTCCATGTGGGGTATTTCAAACACCCATTTTTTATTTCTTTCTTCAATAGAAGCTTGCTTTCTTGGATAGAATTTTTCATCAAACTACCACATTCATTGATAGACCTTCAACACCAGCATTAGTTGCTCTTATCCATGGTAGGGCAAGTGCTCCTCATCATAGTTTGTGTTAATGGTCTTCCATCAAATGATCCTCCTTAGATTTTAACTTGTCCCTAAGTTGATGAGTGGTTTCATTTGAATCTTCATTCATGTGTATGGATGACTCGTAACTTTATTTGATACCACTTATGATAGGAATTACTACACCAACTACTACCCAAAACTTGACTTAGTATATACTTGAAATTGATTTTGTATATTATGATACATTGTTTAGTTAATCTCCTATCTACAACTTGCCTTATTCTACCATTAAGTTCACATACCTAATCATCATTCTAGCCTTGTTTTGAAAAAATTAGATCAACTAGAATTCAACTACCTAGTAATGATCTAATTTATGTTATAACCTACCATGGCCATTGTATTTCTTTTATGAGAGCTTGGAAATGATAAACACTGATATAAGTAGCTAATTTTATTTACTCTATATGATTCTCCTACTTCTTAAAATATAAGTGTGTTCTAAAGTAGTTTTTGAGGATTCAAAATATCATGATTGGTATTTTTAGAGAATGCAATGATTGAAAAAATGGAATATCTCTTGGAAGGATTTGTAGTAAAATTTTAAGCTTATTTGTGAACTAGTTAAGAAAAATATTTTAATATACATGTAATCTAATGGAGAAGGCAAGAAAAAATTTTATTTACTTTACATTAAATCTAATAAACTAGATGTAGAAGCTCACTATTTCTTAGTTGCTACTCCAATTAAATATCAAAATGCTATAAGCAAATTTCTCTTAAGTTCTTATTTTAGAATTTAAAGTGAAAGATGTATTGAACTCCTTTAACAAGAGTGCATTTGTAGGCTGTGTATATTAGGATCCCTTGAAGATGAGTTACACATATTTCTTTCTTATGCTATGACTACTCATTTGAGAAAACATTATAATGTTATAATAAATAGCTTAGTTGGTAGGATGTTTTGCCCTAATTGGTACTTGATCAATTTGTGGTGTAGGGAAATATCTTCTAATTTGCTTGTTCTTTCCATACATATGTATTCTTGTAGGTTTTTGGCCCTATGAAGGCATCTTGGAGGTCATGAAGTCATCTTATTTGAGATTTGGGCTCTTTAAAGAGACATCTTGGATGATAAAAGATGTCTTGACTGAGTTGCAAAATTTTTAGAAAAGATGAGATATCTCAAGTGAGAAGTCTCATATAATCAGGAGAAGTATCAATTGAAACATCTCAAGAAGAGCTAAGACCTCTTACCTATAGTAGGAGACACCTCAAGCAAGAGTGATACATCTTCCTAGAATTACCTATTTCTCAATGAGACATCCTAGAAATTTTAGAGATGATTGAAATTTGCAAGGAAACCTTTGAAATTATCATTCCAAGTTTGGAAACAACTGAGACAAGGTGAAAAAAGATGAAAATAGTGGAGGATCTTCAAGTTAAGCTTGAGGAAGGTTTCCTAGGATTTTGTCTTCCTTGCATAATAAACATGGATTGTGTTTCCTTTCCTACTTGTACCACCATGAGAGATCATGAGATGTATTTTTGAGATCTCTTGAGTTATTGTAAGCGTAGCAAGAGTGTGATAGAGCACATTGAGTAAGTGCATATCTAGTTGTAGCTCTAAGGTTAATTCTATGATGGATTGACTTGTGTGTTCTAGGTCTTTCTTGTGTGTTGAGATCTTAGTCCTAGGTTGTGAGAGAGAATTTCTATTGATTGTGTCCTATATTGAGAATATCCATTATGTGGTTATAGAGCCTTATGCTCTATAGCATCACTTAAGTATGAGAGAAGTTACGTTTGGATGTTTTATAGGTTGTGGAACCTTATTATAATCTTCTCCTTAAATAATTGAAGATAGCTAGATTTCTTATTTTTTAGAAAATTAATTATCTTTCATAATATCCAAATTTAGTATTGCAAGGTAAGCTTAATATTTTAGTGAACTTGATTTAGCTAATTATTGATATTCAAGCTTAGTGTTGATTATTGCTTGCACTTGTTTTGAGGATTTTGTTAAATTTAGATGGTTCCTAAGAAGAAATAGGTGTAAGTCTTGAACAAGAATATGGAGAGTAAGAACTCTAAATTTCAACTAATGGTTACTTGGTGGATATAAATGTAGGCCCTAGTCATATTCAAACAAGCAAAGATGACCAACATTCATGTTCTCATAACGAAGTTTCATAACCTAGTGGAAAGGAAGCAGATGATGAGAAAGGGCAATCCAGCTATAGGAATATAGGAACCTATCATCCAAGGATTCCAATGGAAGAAAATTTTATTCCTCATATGAGAATTCCAAGGGCTTCAATAGTGGTAAGTACTTCTTCTCGTTTCAAGCTAGATGAGGAAGATGAGATAAGGCTTATTAGAGAATTTAGTATTGCTACAAGACTTTCGTATATTGAGTTGAAGACTTTCAATGGTGTAGATGAAACTAATTCTTTTTCAAGTTGGATGAAGACATGTGACAAGCACTTTGAGTTGGAGGAGGTACCAAATAACTTAAGGATACCTATTGCTAAATCTAGATTAGAAGATATGGTTGCTACTTGGTGGAAAAAGAAGTTACAAGATTATGAAAGACAAAACGATCAACCCATTAGATATTGGAATATGATGAAATACATGTTGAGAAGAAAATTTAAGCAATTTCATTAGAGAGAAGACACTATCATGAAGTTGAAATTTCTAAGGCAAGGTGACAAGGATGTCAAAGAATTCTATCTCAAATTTTGTGATCTATTTCATAAAGTTGAGGTGAACTGGAAGGAGTATGAATAGGCTTCAATATTTTTAGGTCTTAAAATGACATATTAGTAGGAGTTGTTATTCTATGTGACATAAAATATTGATGAAGGTTATGATTTGGATTCAAGACTGAAAAGAAATTAAGTGGATTCAGAAGTAGGAGCAAACCAACTTCTAAAGGGAATGACATGTGATCCAAATATGAGAAGTAATTCAAGTCCCAATATGAAGACAAGGATGATAGCCATGAAATGAAGATAGAGAAGGATGATGAAAAAGGTTAAACCAAGAAGGACCAAAGCAAAAAAAGTAAGGATTAAGGTATATTCTCATTAAAGATCTACTGCTTCAAATGTGAAGAATAGGGACATAAGCATTTTGGAATGTCCACTTCACAAGGTAGCCAAGGCAAAGAAATGTAAGTCATGGAGGTGGAGAAAACATCAAGCCAAGATCTTCAATGAGGTAATCCTAATGCTTCCAAGATTAATAAAGTTACTAAATTAACTTCTTGTGCATTCATGGGGAATGTGAATATAGGAGATCATCATGCTAATAGTTATTTCATATTGGGGCTATATGCTTACTTAATGGAAAATGGATTTATATTTTGATTGATGGGAGTACCAAAGAAAATGTTATTTATTTTAGGATAGCTACTAAATTAGGTTTGATAACTAATCCTCATCATAGACCCTATAAAGTGCATTGGTTGTATAGAGATTGCTATTAAGAGGTGAGGAAACAATGTACTTTAAAATTTAAAATTAGAGATTTTCATGATGTTTTGAAGTGTGATGTGCTTTCAATAGATTGTGTTGATGTAATTTTTAGTAGATCTTGGAATTTTGATAATGTTGATAAATTTGATGAAGCAAGAAATGTATCGATTGTATCTAGATCTGATGGAATCCATGAGTTTATTCCCATGATAGCTAAACAAGTAAGATAATAAAACTCACTTAATTCTTCCTTAATCCTTATAGGAAAGGGAAAATACATTAAGAAACATGAGGAAATAGGTTTTGAATTTGTTGTTATATCAACAATTTCTTCTAATCATGAGGATGTATAGACTGAACTTTCTATAGATATGCTAGGCTTGAAGGAGAAATTTCCTAAGGTGTTCAAGAGGAAATTAGATGGATTTTCACTAATGAGGAATGTAAAAAATTGCATTAATTTCATCTGTAGTTCCACTACTCCAAATGAGAGAGCTTACATGATGACACTAAATTAGAGAGCTAAATTCAAAAGGAAAGTAAAGGAGTTACTTGCAAATGGCTTCATGAGAGAATCCGTTTCACCTTATGCAGTTCTAGCAATGCTAGTGCCAAAGAAGAATAGCAATGAAGGAAGGATGTGCACTAATTTTAATGAAGTGAATAGGATAATAGTGAGGTATAGGTTCCCTATTCTAAGAATGGGAGATATTTTTAATGTCCTTACCAATGTAGATATTTTTAGAAAAATTGATCTGAAGAGTGGTTACCATCAAATTTGAATCAAGCCTAATGATGAATGGAAAATAGCTTTCAAGATATAAGATGGATTATTTGAGAGGTTGATGATGCCATTTGGGATTTAAAATACACCTACTACATTCATGAGGTTGATTCATGATGTACTGAAGAACTTGATTAGTAAGTGTTGTATTATTTTTTAACAATATTTTGGTGTATAGCTCTAATGAGGAAGAGCATTTGGATCACTTGTGGATGATGTGTCTTAAGTTGGAGGAGGCATAATTAGTGATCAATGTAAAGAAAAGTCATTTCTTCAAGAGGGAAATCACATATTTGGATCATATGATTTCTAAAAATCAAATTTAAATAGAAGGTATCATGGTGAAGGCTATTAGGTATTAGATAACTCCTAAGAATGTTAGGGAGGTAAAATCATTCCTTATTTTATCAAGTTTTTATAGATTTTTTATCAAAAATTTTAGTGGTATCTCATGATCTATGTTTTCTTTGTTGAAGAAAAATAAAGATTTCAAGTGGAATAATAAAAATCAAGGAAGCATTGACTTGTTGAAAGCAAATATTACTAATGAACTAGTACTTGCAATTCCATATTTTTAGAAGCTTTTTCTAGTGGAGGTGGATGCAAGTGGGCTTGCCATTAGTGTGGTACTTTCACAAGAAGGTAGGCCAATTGCTTTCTTTTCTAAAAATTTGAATGAGTCAAGGAAAAACTACAACATATATAATAAAGATTTATAGGCTATTCTTCAAGAAATCAAGCATTGGAGGCTTAAAATGTTACCCAATGATTTGAATTTGATGATAGACCATAGAGCAGTATAATTTAGAAATTTCAAAAATAGGTTGAGTGTAAAGCATACAAAGTGGATTACATGGTTATAGGAATTTAATTTTGTGTTAAAACACAAAAGTGAAAAATCCAATGTGGTTATTGATGCATTGTCTAGAATGCTTATGGTGAATTTCAACATACCTCATGTGGAATATATGGGTGATGTTTTTGATTTGTGTTAGCATGGTGTTGATTTTTGATAGGTTTGAAGAAGCCTCAAAGAGCCATTGTTGAGTAGGATGGACCAATGGAGTAACTATCATATTCAAGATGAACTATTATTTAAAAATGGAAAGGTATGTATTCCTAATTGTGATTTTAGAAAAAAAAAATTATTTGAAAAGCATTATAGTACCATGGTAGGTTACGTGGGCAAGGATAAAACATTGGAACTTGCGGATAGGCTTTATTTTTAGCCTATTATGATAACTAAAGTTTCAAAATTTATGAAGGAGTATTTAACTTATCTAATGTTTAAAGAAGGTAAAGAAGTGGATGGACATTATATACCTTTGCAAATTCCCAAAGGTCCATCGGAAAGTGTCTATGAATTTTATGAGTGGTATTCAAAAACAAAAAGTGGAAACAATTCAATTTTTATTATTATGGATATATTTTCCAAGATGGCACATTTCATTCCATTAAAAAAGGTGAGTGATGCTTCTCATGATACAACTTTATTTTTTTAGAATGTTGTGAATTTGCATGGGATTCATTTGCATATTGTTAATGACAAGAACTCTAAATTCACAAGTCACTTTTAGAGGTTCCTCTAAAAAATTTTAGGGACAATTGTAAATTTTTCCAATGTATATCATCCATAATCTAATGGCCAAATGAAGGTGGTGAATAAATCCTTATTAAACATTTTTAGGTATTTGTGTGATGGATAATCAAATAGTTGGTAAAAATTATTGTATCATGTTAAGTTTTCATATAATAATTTTTTTCATGTTACTATTGATAAAAGCTCATTTGATATGAATTATGGGGTTTTTCCTAAGACAGTGGACACCTTGAAGAGCTTTGATGATGAAGCTCAACTTATTGTTGATTTGTAGCAAGAGATAAGGACTCTTGATGCACAAGTGAAATTAAATCTTAAGAAGAAGAATAAATAGGAAGTCCTAAAGAGGAATGAGAAAAAATGGAAGCCAAATTTTGTTGTTGGTATCTTGGTTTAGGTACACTTGAAGAAGGAATAGTTAAGACATGTTAACTTCTTCAAGTTAAAAAAAAGAATATGAGACCTTTCAAAATTAAGACCAACATTAATGATAATACTTTTGAAATTAGTTTACCAAATGATGTTGGTATGTATTTTGTGTTTAATGTTTCAAATATTGTACACTATCATGGACTAGTTGATGAGAAGACAATATAGAATAGCATCAATGAGTTGAAGGGGGCTATTGATCAGTCCAAGCCTTTAATTGAGAGAAAGGAAATTGTACTCAAGGGAAGGAAAGCTCCTAATACTTGGGAGTCAAGAGGCATGAGTACTTAATCCATTAGAAGTATTAGTTTGCAAATGATGTTTTGCAAGTCCATGCGATCAAACTTCATGAGTTGGGGATCACCTCAATCCCTAATCCCCTCTTCACATGAGTTTATTTTTTGAAGGGTGGGAGAGCTAGTTTAGGGACATCTCTTATGATCTCCTTATTCTTTCCAACATGTATATTTTTGTTGGTTTCAAGATCCATGGAGATATCTTGGAGGTCATGGAGTCATCTTGTTTGAGATCTAGGCTCTTAAGAGAGATATCTTGGCTTAGTTGCAGAAATCTTATAAGAGATGAAACATCTCAAACATTAGTGAGATGTGTCATAGAATGAGGAGAAATCTTAGTTGAGACATCTTAAGAAGAGCTGATATGTCTTAGCTACAGTAAGAGATGTCTCATCCATGAGTGAGACATCTTCATAGAATTTCCTATTTCCATTAGATGTATTAGAAAGGCCAAAGATAATTTGAATGGGTAGAGAAAAATTTTAAAATTATTATTTCAAGTTTAGAAATAACTGAGACAAGGTGAAAAAGATGGAAATAATGGAGGATATTCAAGTTGAGCTTAAGAAAGGTTTCTTAGAATTTTTATCTTGCTTGGTTAATAAATATCAATTGTATTTCATGCTTGCTCCACCATGAGAGGTCATGAAAGGCATTGGTTAAAACTTTTGAGTTGATGTATGCTTAGCAAGAGTGTGATAGAGCACATTGAGTGAGTACACATATGATTGTAGCTCCAAGATCAATTGTATGTATTTTACATCTTGCTTATGTGTTGAAATCTTAGTCCAAGGTTGTGGAAGAAACTCTCTATTAGATGTGTCTTTATATTGAGAACAACCATTGTCTAGCTATAGAGCCTCATGTTCTACAACATCATTTAAGTATGAGAAAGGTTGTGTTAGCATATTTTATTTATTATGAAATCTTATTGTAATCTTCTCTTTGAATAATTGAAGATAGTTAGTTTTCTAATTTTCTACCAAATTAATTATCTTTTCATAATCTCTAGATTTAGTATTGGAAGATGATTTTAATATTGGAGTAAACATGCTCCAATTTGTAGAATCTATCTCTGACATCACATTCCCAAATGTTATGGGAAATGTTAAATATTCATAACATTTAACATTATGCATAAAGAAAATAACAAATAAAATTTAGAAAGAAAATGAAAATAATTCTTTATTAATGTGGAATAATGGATCTAGGTCATGCCATGAGGATTTTTTGAGATTATCTTCCATCAACATCTATTTCTTAGAGGCAATCCAACATTTCCACCATGGTTAGGATTGCAACTAATCAAAAGGAATGACTAGAAACCTTCCTATCCTACTTCATCCAGAACTTGTTACTTGCATTTATTAGCTTTGTAGCTCTTCAATAATATGACCTCTAATACCTAGGTATAAATTCCTTAGGTCAAAATACCAAAGATAACCTTAAGAGACATGCCCATTATTACAATATACCCTTCTAGATTTTAATTACAACTTGCCCTTTTAGGTCTAATTATAATAATTACAATATTTCTTATAAAGAGACACTATCTTTGTTATGCAATGATAATCTACCCCTCTTCGATTTCATTTGTCCTTAAATGATTCCATGTTCATGATCTTTTACATACTCCAGTGTTCTTTCAATGCTCTAATGTTTCGATACTTTAATTTCTCCTTTTGAATTAAGTTTGAATTTCTTCTTTGATTAGCATCTGTGGAAACAACTTTAATTTTTTCCATTCATTTTCTATGTTTTGTAAGGCACATGCATCATGAAATGCTTGTAGATGATTTTGAGGATTAGCATTGTATCCCCCTTCAAATCATGGGATATTGTTCATGTCTAATCTCTTGATCCTACTATCCTTTTGATGCCTTGTTAGGATCCTAATGACCTTAGTTATGTCTAACATACTTCGAGTAGTGAGTAGGGGTTCATTGTGATCTTCTCGTCTGTGGCATCTATGATGCCCATGTTGTTCCCTTCTCTCCCTTCTTTCATGGTGTGTTTCTCTAGAGTGTCCTAATCCCCTTTCTCGACTGTTTTGTCTCTGACTTCCATTTCACCTACCCTTATCCTCATGGTATTTTTCTTTGTGACTACATCTAGATCCTGAAGGAGAGGGTGAAGGAGATGATGAAGATGAAGAAGAAGGAGGACCATCACCATGTCGGTGCCTACCTCCTTCTCTTCGGTGGTGATAGCCTCAATCACGGTTATGATCAGAATGTTCATCTTTGTCATGTGTTCATGTTCCTTTTTAGACCCTTTATGTCTGTTAGTACTAGAATCTGGGTTATGGATAGTTGAGTAAAGATTCTAATACACAACCCCTTGACCAAAGTTAATGGGAGGAACATCATTGTGTGGGCAACTGCCTGAGGTAGGTTCACCATCCTCATTTTTTCTTAGGACATGTGGGACATTCTGTGACAACTTTCCCTTCATGGATTCATGACTTCTCTCCTATTGTAAATCCCTTTGACACTGTGCCTCTATGGGTTGATACTCTCTCAAGTCATGATCATGCACAATGTACTTTGCCTATAAGTGCTACATACTAATTCGTGTGAGATCATGAAGAAGCATGCTCGAGACTGACCGATTGGGAGGTAATACTATGTTACCTTCTAAATCTTGCCAATGCAGTTGTTCATACTGGTGGAGGATAAAGGTAAAGTTTGGTATATACTCATTGGGATGAACATATACCACGAAAAACTGTTGAGGGATTGGTGAATTATCATGTGTACTATGCCTCCGATTATTCCCTATATCAAACCTAGGCAATGAAACACTTTCATACGAAGAAGGAGACATGATTATCTATTCAGTGTGCAATGTATTATATATTAATATATTTTTTTGTAACCAACCCTAAGGGTTTGTTCCAATGATGAGAAAGATTTCCTAAGTTCTAATTATTGCACAAACAACAAAGTCCCTGGCAACGGTGCTAATGATGAGCGACGAGGTATCCCTATGCTCAGCCATATGAATACGAGTGTCCACACACGATCTAGTCAAATTACAAGGACTAAGTGCTTATGCACATTTGTGGAACAAGGATGGGTTGATCAATCGTTATCTTCCCACGCTTACTTGTATAGCACAATTATATGGTTAAGGAAACTTGAGGTACATGATTTTTATAGTTTTTATGGTTTTATGTCCTAGTGCTACAAAGGGAGGAGAGAGATAACTAAGTAAATAATTTTGATTTAACTACTCAACTATGCTTTAACTTATCCTAACACCAGCATCTATTCTCACTTGTCGTACACATCTTGAACCAGTGCAACACTTCTGGGATTATCAAACACTAATCATTACTTGGTTACCAAGCATTACACGTATGCTCAAAGTGATTGTACTAAGTGTGCTTACTTAGGAGAGTTGTAGGATGAGAGAGAGAACATTAATTAACTAAGAAAATCATTAAGTAAACTAACATTAATTAATCTATTCTAAATGCTACAAGGTTTATCACAAAGTTCATCTTTATTGCCATACACAAGGTGTGTTCAGGTACACAATGCTCGAATAAAGATCCGTTCACTTTATGACTCCTATTATGGGAACTTAGAAATAATTCTATCTCTAGAAAAGGAAAAAGGCAAGAGTTTGGATAATGAAATAAGACTAACTATGCAAACCAAGTGTGTCCACCTCTTATTTATAGGAAATGAGGTAGGTCCCAATATCATGTACCCGATATCATAGATGTGATATCACAGCTCATCAACTATTCCTGTGTCGATTTGTTAAAATTTTCTATTTCCTGGAAGGTATTCTAAGGGTAATAATGTTAAAAACCATAGGACTTATAATGAAAAATCATTAATTATAATGCTAGACATCCAATTTTTCGAACCCTTAGCCCTAAAACCATTATTTTAAGCCACATATAATGAAAAAGAAACTAGTTGCGAAGGGTCATAGAAGAGATAGAAAATTTTTTGGGGGAATTTTCTTGAATTTTTTCTAACCCTATAATCATATGCATTATGAGCTTAATGAACTAAGGTTCGGAGTAAGGTATGATTTCATAAATGGTAATAAAAATCACCTTGGTAACACTTGGTTTTTGTATGATTGCAAATGGCCCCAAAAAGAGGTGATTAGGGTGAACCCTCACAAAGAGCCACTAAGCACCCAACTGGTGGCCATGGCTAGCAAGGAGAACAAGAAGAACATGCTGAACAAGAGGCCCAATCTTTCAATATCCATTAAGAGTCCCCTACTATTGGGCAAGTGGCCCAAGGGGAGGTGATAGAAGTACCAACTTCCAAATAGGGACAACATCTCATGTTGCTTCTTGATTGCCTTGTTGCCACCCTAAAAAAGTCCACATTGGCCTTAGTCATTGTGGAAATGAACTTCGGTATGTTCATGGAATTTTCTTCTAAGCAATGTGGATGCATCTCAAAGCATCCCCATTGTGGCTAATCCTATTTGACAGTGGTGAATGGTACCTGTGGGAAGTCTATCAATTTTGGCACAATAAGGATGAATGTACCACTGTGAATATCTATGGGGTGAATGTCTCTTTTGTAGTCAAAGATATAGCTATAGCTCTTAACCTACCCAATGAAAGGTCCAAGGTTGCTCACTTGTCTACTAGATCTAACCCCCGAAACAAAGAGACTATGGCTAAAACGAGCATACAATGAAGAAGATAAATCATATCATGAGATGACCTTGGAAGAGAGAACTTACTTCAAGATCAAGACATGCCACCTATTTCCCACCAAAGGGCTTAATCATATTTCCACTTATGCAACTAGAGGAAGCATCATTCTAATGGAAAAAGTTTTAGTTAATACTATTTCATAGAAATCCAGTGGTGGTTTGAAGAAACAAAATTAGGGAGACCAACACTTCCATTCCCCTATATTATTAGAAAGTTATGCAAGCACATGGGAATCTTAGGATATACCAATGATATCCTTTAGAAGGCTCAACATACCTCCTTTTTACAACTCATCAAAATCATAGCACCAAGAAAAGATTCTAGTGAGGAGCAAGAAGTTGAAAAGGAGGTAGAACCAATAATGGAAATGCAACTAGAGTCAAAGCAGTGCCCACAAGCACAAGCTCCACCATTGCTGCCACAAGATTATAAACTCTCAATGAGCCACCTACAAAGAATTACTAAGACTGTCAGCTAGGGGAGCAGGGATGAGGCTAATCTCTTTTGGGTTATGGATGACATTGTACAGCCGACCATATTAGTTGATCCAACAAGGGGGAAGATCTCAATTCAATTAGGAGGAGGAGGATCCAAATGTTCATGCTAAATGTATGGGAATGTTTCATCCTTTCAGGTCACTTTGGAGACTAAAGAAGGCACCAAAGTCATGGTGCTACAACACAAGGATGCAACAGGCATAATAGAGGTGATCACTGATCACATTAAGGAATCATTCAATGCACCTATTGTGCCTTTGACTAATTTGGTAGGAATAAGAGATGCACAAATATTGGCTGGGACCTTAATGACTCCTACAGTGCATGGTTGTGTACTTGATCATTTTCTGTAGATAGGTCTCGTGATGACCACTCTGTTTGCAATCCCTAGTAATGTCACTGTGGCACAATTAGATCTCATCACTACAAAAGGGAAGTTGGTCATGGCTGAGGTCAAGGTAGAGCATGCAAAAGCTGAGGTGCAAAGATTGCAAGAAGAGCTGGCTACCCTATGCATTAAATAATGGGATCTTGCCTGTTTCATTACACTAGACCAACTAGAGTAGTTTTCAACAAAGGAGCTTACCAAGTTGGAAAAGGAGAGAGCAGTTGCGAAGCAAGAAAAGGAGATGGTGATTTGGAATGCCTCAATTATAGATGCGCAAACTCAAGCACATAAAAAGGTATTAACTATTGTTCAAGAAGAAAAAAAGTAGCTCGCTAAAGAGAATGCCTAGTTGACCATAGTGGAAAATCAAAAGAACATCTTGGAAGAGAGTGTCCACTAGTTGAGGGAACAATTGGTGAGGATCAACCAAGATATTAGTCGATTGGCTCAAGAAAATAGAACCCTCTCTATGGAGAAGGTACATGCTATTCAACGAAAGACAGTAATCATGATTAGTGCATGGAAAAATGAGGCCAAGAAACATGAAAAGTTAAAAGAACACTTCTAGTGGGACCAAGTTGGCATGTACAAGGAAATTAATGAGAAGGAAATCAAGATGGCCATGGCCCACATCAACTCCTTGGTAGCACAAAATTTTGATTGGTAGGCCATTTTGGATAGTTATGTCATGGTCCAATAAGTGGAAGTTAAAAATAAGGACCTGCAAATAGAAGATTTGAAAGAATACATGGCAATGGCTAACCTCAGATATGCCAACCTTGCCATGTTAACAATAGGTTGTCCCAGAAGTGAGTTGCGATAGCAAGTGGTAACCACCTACGCACTATATGACAAGAAGTTTTTAGATCGAAAGGATGAGTTGCAAAAGTTACAAGTGGCAAACTTAGAAGTAGAGGTGATCAAAGCTAGCTACCAGGGATAGAAATATGTAGCCTTGAACCTAGCTCAAAGATTAACAGACTATCATAAGCTAATGGATAAAGCTAGGACATATATCTTATTTGCAGGGAAAAGATTGGTTATATTATGTTTAATATTTAAAATGTTGACCAAAATTATTATAAGGATCATTACTTCAAGTGATGATAAAATGATTATTTTTCAAACCTAAAGATATAGATTCAATCCTAGCTAGAAAAATCTTAGCTAATTAGGACTAAAATCATCATTATGATAATTTATTATTTGATCATGTTGATATGTTAATAAATGGCTCATAGCACATAACATGTAAATCAACACAAAGGATTCATGAATAAAAGTTATCAATTGTGGTTTGTAGGTGTTCCAAAATCAATGAAGAAAAAGGAAGCAAATGTGGCATAACTAATCTTGAATCAAAAGATGAGCAAACGTGCCAAAAACCTAAGGGGAAATTGTTCACTAGTGAATTACAACATAGACTAGCATTAAATTTAAAAAAAGAGAGATGCTTTTTTGAACAAATGATAGATATTTGTTTGTTAAATTATTACCTACCTATTCTCTATTGTTAGCCAACCAAGGTGCCTATCATAACTAACAACCTTAAAAAAAACTTAGATGTTATGTCTATAATCCATTATTTTCAAGAAATATATTTTCTGTACTATAAATACTTTTACCTTTCTATTTGTCATAGAAACATGTAGTTCTTCGTAGTATCTATCATCAATAGAATAGTGGTCTATTAATAAATCATGTCTTTTTTATAGTAGAAGCTAGAATGAGTAAGGCTTTATTGGAGATAGTAGTCTTATGTTGAATAATAATGTTCTTATCATTATTATCATTAGTAGTTGTGAAAAAGTAGAGCAAAGAACTCTTGTAGTAGTAGCCAACAAGTCCAAGTTTATCCACAATCTAAGTTTTCAAATTCAACATTTTACTTTTGTTTTCGAGACATACCTAAAGGCACTAAGGGAAGGGGTTAAATTAGGACTTTATAAAAGTTAGAGCTAATTGAAGACTCACAAAAAGCTCCAAATTAAAAACTTAACCTAGAAAATAGAGTACCTATAAAGAAAAAAAATTAAATAGGTTTGGAGTTTTTTAGATAGCTTAGTTGCTAGAATAGTTGACCTGCATACACCATAAAACTCTCCATAGATCATAGGAGATAGAGTAATTATATTGATAAAAAATTACATGGCTTCCTTTACAATCCTAAACTAAGCACAACCACCAAGTTCAAATTTATAGAAATTCACTTTCATAACATAAAGGAGGAGAAAAACATTCTACCTTGTCTCAATGGAGGGAATCAATAGCTACATAGCT
Organism: Gnetum montanum; assembly: GCA_015680685.1. Classification (NCBI taxonomy): domain Eukaryota; kingdom Viridiplantae; phylum Streptophyta; class Gnetopsida; order Gnetales; family Gnetaceae; genus Gnetum; species Gnetum montanum. The sequence goes on along the minus strand of MNCI01017754.1, from coordinate 377,697 downwards.
TTTTAAACAAATGAAAACAAAGATTTTATAGAAAAAATAGAGAGAGAATAAGAACCAAGAAGAAGAGAATAATAGAAAAGGAGAAATTCTAATCTTAAGCATCAAGGAGCTAAAAACTAGAATTATAGAACTAAGCTAGAAAGCTTTAATTTATAGCCATCATTCTTTGTTGTCATTCTCAAAGTTGTTCTTCAAGCTATTGCTAATTCACTAGAGAAGCATGAGAGGGAAGAAGCTATAGCCATTTCAAAACTATTAGCTAAAGAAGAAGAAGATATATCTGTTACAACTTGGCCTCATTAATAATTTTGGTATGAGCTTAAGGTAAGCGCTAAAAGCTTAGCAGAGGTGAAAGAAATCTATCATTTCATTTTTGATGCTAACAGTTCCTTTACTTCACACAAAAATAACAAGCTTTGCTTGTATTAGAAATAATAACTCTTTATGCTTTAACTAATAATCCTTGTTATTTTTATTAATAAGGTTTAACTTACTTCCCTAGTAAAACAAACTCTAGTTTTTTCATATAATGGCCCTTTTCAATATTTATTATAAATAGAGATTTTTAAATTTTTTCATGGCATAATCCCCTTTTTCTATAGCTTCAACTTAATCTCATATGTGAGCTCTCTTAGTTTTAATCTCTAATCTAGTATTGTCTAGCATAAAAAAAGCTCAAGATTTAGAATAAAATTTTTGGCTCTGTTAGTTTTAAATCAATCATTTTTTTGGAGATAGCTAACATGGAAGATCTTGTGCCCTTAATTTGTGACTAATTTTATTTTAAAGCTAATGTGTAACAACATAGGCTATAGAACCAAGTCCAAACTCCTTCTGATACAAGATTCTCTCATAGCTAGCTAATGTAAAAGATCTAGCTTTCTTAGAACAAGAAAAATGATTCTATTACCTTTTGATTTTCATGAATTAAAAAAAAATTTCTTTCGTGTGCAAAATAAAAGTGCTAACATGGAATAACCATTTTAGAAGAGCTTTGCAAAATCAAAAAAAATTTCTATGAGCTGATGTGGCAAGGCACCTAGTAGAATAAAAAATGGTTTAAAAAATTTTTCTCTAAAAAATGAGATTTTAACTATTCCTACATGTGTGGAAGAAAATTGCTGAAATGACAAAACCATTTTGAAAGAGCTTTGTAGAACCAAAAAATGGTTCTAGAGGTTTCTTCTATAGGGTAAACTAGATTAAAAAATTCTCTATACACATGTTCTAAAAATGCTTAGCTTAGCTCCACCAAATCCTCTAGATTACAATGTGCAAATAGAACCAAAACAAAGAGCTAACATGGCGAAGAGAAGTTACTAGTAGCTTGAGCTCTTGTAGAACCAGAATATGGTTCTAATAGTCGATGCTAAGCTAGATAAAAATTGAACAACACATAAGATCTTTTAGAACACTTAGCTTGGCCCTACAAGTCCCATCCATATAAAAAAGAAGCTAATGTGATAGAACCAAATTGAGCATCCTTTGTAGAACTGAAAAATAGTTCTAAAGATAAAACCAAAAACTATGCTAGATTAAAAAAAATTTGAATGCATGTGATGCTAAGTTGGTAGAACCATTTTGGATAGGCTTTGTAAAACCAAAAAATGGTTTTGTTGTTTTACATGTTGATATAACATGAATAAAATGTGTAAACTAAAGCTTTACTACAAAAGACAAGATGAAAGCTAGAACCCATCTAAATAAAAGCTCTATTACAAAGTCAAACTTGTAACAAAATCTTAAAACATTTATCAATCACCCCCTTTTTAATATTGGAAGAGCTCACAATGTGAGCTTGATCATGAAAGAATGGAGAAAAATCATACAGAGTGAAGTAGATAGGAATGGTTGGGAAAAAACCATAAGTAGATTCAAGCTGAGAATCTCCACATAGACTAACTCAAGTTATACATATAGATTATGATAAATGAACTTATTAAGCTTATATTAGAAATCTCTTAACAACAAGCATCATACAAGCAATTAAGCATAAGAATCATACTAGTTAAAGATGAGAAAATAATCATCATAACACAATTAAGAAATCTAAATAATAATTAGACATCACATCCACTTACATACATAGCTTACAATCTACCAAGTAGTCAAAAGTACAAATTTATAATAGATGAAAGAAAAAAAATTATTTGGTTAAGCATATGATAGGTTTAAAAATGCTACACACTTATACAAAGAACTTATATAAAGAGCATTAAGAATGTACAGGAATAATCTATACTTATTCTAAAAAAATCATATAATTACAACATATATCATCAATCACATCATAACTCCCTCCTCCTTTTTGTTAGGAAAAGATGAAAAGAATCTTCTCCTATCATTAAAAAAATTAAGCTCAAAACAAAAAGATAAACATAGGTGATAAACACATATAAAATCTTAACTAAAAATCATATCGATCTTGTTTGTTAATGAATTGTCAAGCTCACGACTAAGATGTAATAATGAGAAAACAACTATTCACACCAAAAATAGACATAAAAATCATAAAAGACATCTAACAAGCTTCTTCTTTTAAGTTTGGGAGAGCTCACAATGTGAGCTTGAACATGAGAGAATAGAGGAAGATCATAAAGAGTGAAGAAAATAGGAATGGTTGGGGAAAAACAAGTAGATCAATATATTATGAATCTGATTAAAAATTCTCTATACACATGCTCTAAAAATTCTTAGCTCAGCTCCACCAAAACCAATATATAGTATAATTTTCATAGATTCATAATCTCTAGATTCCTTCCATTCTCTTGTTTATTCCATCATCTCCTACCAATCAACATGAAACCCCATCAAAAACTCAATGACATTTAATATATTTATTTGTAAGTGTTATTTTATTTTATGTGACTATCACCTATCATTTGGATTTTAGTATTGTGAGTGTTGTTATTATATAGCAAGATACCATCAAGTGATTCATTGTATTAAGTTAGTTTTTTTATTCAAATTTTGAAGGATGTCTTATGATTATTAATAGCCCATGATGCTAGTCCTATCCCATATACGTGGGTATCCATATTTAAAGTTAGTTTTTTTATTGAATTATATTTATTTATGGATGATTTTTAGTGAGGTTTATTTAGATGATATATAATGTAGTGTATTCTATTGTTTCATGGATGCAACTAAAGGAACTAAGAGAGGAGGTGAATCAAGGCCTTATAAAAACTTTGAGCTAATCAAAGACTAGAAAAAAGCCCCAAATTAAAAACTTAACCTAGTAAACAAAGTAGTTATAAAATAATTAATAAATAGACACAGTTTTTAAGGTGGTTAAGCTACTAAATTGGTTAGCATAAATACATTGTAAAACTCTTCCTAGTTCCTAGGGAATAGAGTAATTTTATTGACCAAGAAAAATTATAGGGCTTCTCTTACAATCCTAGATTAAGCACAACCACTAAGCTCAAATTCACAAGAGTTAGCTTTGGAACTCAAAGAAGTGGAAAACACTCTATCTTATCTCAACACAAAGACTTAAAAGTTACAAATATTTTTAAAAGAAAGAGAGGAAGAAAGAGAATAAGAACTAAGAAGAAAAGATGAATAAAAAACGAAATTCCAGCTGGAGCATAAGAGGGTTAAAAGAAAAATCACAGAGTTGATTTAGTGAGCTTTAATATATAGCCATTATTTTTTCTAGTTATTTCTAGAGCTATTTCTTCAGTCATTACTGATACATTAGAGATATAGAGCTAGAGAAGAAGTTGTAGTTATTGCAAAACTATTGAAAACAGTAACTAAAGAAGAAGAAGTTGTATCTATTACATATTTTCCTCCATTATTGCTTTTGGTATGAGCTTGAGGTGAGCATTGAAAGCTTGGTAGAGGAGGGAGAAAACTATTTTTTCATTTTTGTCACTAATGGTTTCTTAACTCCTCACAAAAATAATAAGCTTTGTTTGTATTAGAGATGATGACTCTATTGGCTTCATATGTTCTTTTTATTAATGAAGCTTAGCTAACTACTGTTGTAGTCCGAGCTTTCAATTTTTTGTATAATGATCTTCCTAAACTTTATTTCCAAGCTTCCTTTCATAAATCTTTTGAATGATATGGGCAATTACTATAACTAAGCTTTCTATCATATGACCTATTACCTTCTCTTCATTTTATATATCTAACTAAATCACTTAGCTGCAAACTAAAATACCTAGTTTTTTTTCCTTTAAAGCTTATAAGGCTCATTTTATTATTGTTGATGTGACATAGCTTTTTTCGGTGTAGCTTGTATAAAACCAAAATTTGGTTCTAAATGATTTTAGATTTTGAGAGGCCTATAATAGCCAACTTATATTGTTTATGAGGAACTTTCCTTCTACTTATGTTGACATTGAAATGAGCTCTTTAAAAAGATTATAAAGCTTTTTTTATTCTCATGGATTTTATATTTGCATGCTATCCAATTTTTAATATATATCTTTGATTTAATTTGGCTGATGTGGCTTCACAAGGGCTTCGAAATAATAAGGCTGATTCTTTGGTTTATTTTAAATTTAAGCTTTCCTATATATGTAGTAAAAAAATATTGACATGGAAAAACCATCTTGGAAGAGCTTTGTAGAACCAAAAACTAGTTCTAAAGGTTGGTTCTATGAGCTGATCTGAAAAGGTATCTAATAGAATCAAAAAATGGTTCTAATGCTTTTTCAAAAAGAGATGATCTTTTTACCTAAGCCTACATGTGTGGAAGAAAAGTGCTAATATGGAAAAACCATTTTCAAATTCCTTTGTAGAATCAAAAAATGGTTCTACTAGTTGGTTTTACAAGCTGAACTAGATTTAAAACATTTTTTGCAAACATCCTCTAAAACTAGTTAGCTTAGCCCCACTAAGTCTTATTCATATAAAAAAATAATTTGACATGTTAGAACAAATTTGAACAACTTTTGTAAACTAAAAAATGATTCTAGAACTAAAACTAGGAGCTAAGTTGGATTAAAAAATTTGAATACACATGATGCTGAGTTGGTAGAATCATTTTGGGTGAGATATGTAGAACCAAAAATTAGTTCTAAATTGCAAAACCAAAACTAGAAGCTTACATGGTAGAGAAAGAAGCCATTTAAGGTGTAAGCTCTTATAAAATCAAAGATTTGTTCTACAAGCTAGTTCTATGTGCTAATGTGAAAAGGATAACCTATGCAAAAAAATGATTTTCTAGAAAGAAAAAGATGAAAGTTTGGGTCCACTCAAAATAAATCTCTACAACAAAGCCAAACCTACAACCAAGCTCAAAACACCCAACAATCTCATCCTTGTCAAGATTGGGAGAGCTCTCAATGTGAGCTTGAATATTGAGAACATAGATGATCACTTAGAGCCAAGGTACACAGTGATAAACTTTTTTTAAAAAATCATAAAATAGCTTTAAGCTCAAAATCATCATATAAATGACCTTAACTCATACAAAAAAATTATAATTAATAAGCTTATTAAGCTTATATAGACAAGTTCTTAACAAGTAAGCATCGAGTCAAGCAACTGGATTAAGCTTAAGAACCATATAGCTAATTAAATATGATAAAATCATCATCATAACATAGCTTATAGTTCAATTAAACAATTAAACTTGACATCTAGCTAATCATACACACACAGCTCACATTCAATCAAGTATAAGATAAGCTAAGAAATGCATCAATCTTATACAAAGAGCACATTAAGAATACAGAGAATACATTCAATCAAGTATAAGATAAGCTAAGAAATGCATCAATCTTATACAAAGAGCACATTAAGAATACAGAGAATAAATTCAATCAAAATACTAACACTACATTCAACAACCATCATAAAAAGAAGGAAATTATCTTTAATTTTTATGAAGAAAGAGATCACATACAATCACATCATACATCACTCCTTTTTGTTAGTAAAAGTTGAAAAGAAGCTTCCTCTATCATTAAATAAATTAAGGTCAAAACATAAAGATAAGCATAGGCAATAAATAAAAATACAAGATACACAAAAGAGCTTAACTAAAAATCATGTGAATCCTATTTGTGAATGAACTATCAAGCTTAGAAAAACATACCAAGCATAGATGGAAAAACATAAAAGGCATACAATAGATCAAAGAATCAAGCACCAACATAGAAAGAATCATAGCTATGGATATTCACAAGAGCATTTGGATGAATCAAGAAGATTTTAGAGAGCTTGAGGAATAACTAAGAACTGTAAAGGTGGAGAAGAATCAAGCATTGGCAAATATTCAAGCCAAACTATAGTTGGAAAGAAGTAAAAAGGAGTGGAATTTCTAGGAAAATTTTAGTAAGAAGGTAAAAAGAATTATGATACAAAAATAATAGAAATGCCTAAAGTAAGAGAGATAGAGGCCTTTGGCACCTTGAACACTTGAAGAAAGGAGAGGCTATACAAAGCAAAATATTGAGACCATATACTTCACCTATGACCTCTTAGATTTGTTGCATCCTCCATGCTTAAAGCCAAAATCAAGGTCATCCTATGGTCATGATTCCTATGAGGAAATGAGTGAATCCATAGGATATGGCTTAGAGGCTTTCCTCTATTAAAAGCTTACCTTCTCCTACTACAACAAATCTTGTTAGCTCATAATAAATTCATAAACTAGTACTTAGAGTTTTATAAGATTATGTCTAGGTAAGGTAGTCACACCTAAAAGTTTTCTTAGATATAGAAATATTAATTTAAATCCTTCATAAAAATATTTGTTCTTTTTCTTTAGATGAAATTCATGATAATCTTACTATTTACAGCTCTACTTGATCTCGAAGAAAATGATACTTAATTTCAAGATGTTTAGTTTTTAAATGAAAATTTTGATTCTTAGAAATCGAAATATCTACATTATAATTATTGGATCAAAGAACTCTATATTAAAAACCTTTAATACCTTCTTCATCCAAAGAATCTATGTACAACAATGTGAGGCTACAACATATTCTGCTTTAGTTGATAATAAGGATACATAGTAATGCTTTTTGCTCAACCATGATACCAATTTATTATTATGAAAATAATAATTTCCACTAGTGGATTTCCAATCATCTTTATTTCCTACCCAATTTGCATTTCTAATAGCTTGTAATTTAAATGTTTTGTTGTTTGTATATCATAGCTTGTGGCTAGTTGTTCCTTTCAGATACCATAAAATTATTTTGGTTATAATCAAATGTGATTTTTTTGTTCTTACTAATATCAAGAAATAAAGCCTATTGAAAAAGCTATATGAAGCCTACTAGCTATAGCATAATGTAGCTTCCCAAAATAGATCTATATAGTGTAGCATCAATGTTCTTCTCATCATCATCCTTCAAAGGTATATGCTTGTACTAAGAGAAGATGTGCAAGTTTTAGCTTCTATTATGCTAAAATTATTGATCATCTTTTGAACATACTCTGTCTAAGAAATGAAGGTTTCATCCCTAAGTTTCTAAATATGTAGTCCTAGAAAATGAGATAGCTCTCCTATCATAGACATCTCAAAGATTGACTTCCTAACTTCAACAAATTATTTGCTTAAACTTGAGGTTGTTCCTCCAAACATTAGGTCATAAACATAAATTTGAGCAACTAAAACTCTTGTATTATCCTTTTTAATATAAAGGGTACTATTAAGAGGAGATTTCAAATACCTTTTTTTAGCTAAATATGAATCAAGCATAGAATACCACATTATGGGAACTTTTTTTTAAGTCATATAAAGCTTTATGTAGCTGATACATATGACTTGATTTTTCAATGTTAATATATCCTTCTATCTATCCAATATAAATTGTCTCTCTTATTTCTCTATTCAAAAAATTTTATTTCACATCAATTTGATAGAAACTAAATCCTTGATAAGCTCTAAAAGATAAAAGCATTCTAATAGATTCTAGTCTTGCAACTGGAGCAAATGTATCTTGATAATCAAGTCCCTTAATCTAAGCAAAGCCTTTATCCACTAATCTTGCCTTATTCTAGGTTACTTCACCATGTTTATTCAACTTATTTGCAAAGACCCACTTTGTTCTATTGACATTAGTTTCTTGGAGACATGGGACTAGCTCCCCAATATCATTCTTTATACAATGTTTTATCTCTTCATTCATGGTATTCTTTTAGTCCTCCCTCCCAAGAGCTTCCTTGATAGTTAGAGGAATGGAAACAGAAAGATAGCATAATAACAATCCATGATCCATTATTTTAGCTCTATTCCTCCTTTTTCATTGTCTAAGAGATGTCCTAAGAATATCTATCATGGATCTAAACCTTTATATTCTTCTTATTAGGCCATAATTAGGTGTAGCCTCTTACTCTATTTTTGCATCATCAACTAAGGTTGTCTTCTCTTCTTCAATCTCATCAGCTTATTCAAATGTCAAAATACCATCAGTATTTTCTTCTTCATCTACTTTCATACCTTTCTCAGCCACAATGTTATCCTCTTTAGATAATTCATCAATCTTAATATGAGGTATTTCAATAATCTTAATGTTTTTAAATTTAAGGATAAACTTTAAATGACTATAATATTCAATAAATAAATTATCGTTACAATAAATATCAAACTCATGAATATTATCTTAATTCTTAATATATCACTTGCTACCAAAACTTTTGAAATATTGAACATTAGCCATTTTATCATACCACATTTGATAAGGAGTCTTGCCATTATTAGCTCTTACCAAACATCTATTAGTTATATTGACAATTGTTATGGCTACCTCATTACATAGATACTTTGATACATTCTTCTTATTCATCACTAATAAGATCATCTCCAATATAGTTCTATTTTTCTTCTCTACAACACCATTCTACTTAGGCATTCTAGCTCATGAGAAGTACCTATTAATACTTGAATCTCTATATACCTCAAGAAATTCATTTGAGGTAAACTCACCTTCATTATCAATTCTAATAGCTTTAATTTTAAGTCCTATTTCAATTTCAACCATATTTTTAAATGCCTTTAATTTTAAATACATAGACTTTTTTTCAATACATGTTAGCCATAAAATTCTAGTATAATCATCAATGATAAGAAATACATATTTGCTCCCATCAAAACCAACTACATTGAAAGGTCCACAACCATCCATAAGTAGTAATTCAAGATTATCTTTACAATGAGAATTTACTAGCTTAAAGGTAGCTCTACTTTGGTTACCATGTTGGCATGCAAAACATATCTTTTCTAGCTGGCTTACCTAAGGAATTCCTCTTACACTTTGAGCCTTGATGAGAGCTTGGATTCTTCATGAACTTAAGTGTCCTTGTCTTTTATGTCATAACCTACTCCTACTTATCTTACAGAAAAGAGTAAACATTGAGGTTGCTCATTTATAAAATACAAATTATTTCCTACTCATGTAACATAATCTTTAAAATTATTTTCTTTATTCTCTAATATACATTTCTCATTCATGAATGAGATATCATAACCTTCTCTTGAAAACTGTAGTAAGCTCAGCAAATTGCAATGCAAGCCATTAATAAAATAAACATTATGAACTTTAGAAAAATCATTATGAATTTTAATTGAACCAATACCTCTTACCATGGCTTTACCTTTATCAACGAAGCTTAACTTTCCTATATTAAATAGTTTAAGTATGATAAACTTTGATTTATCACCAATCATATGTTGAGAACAGTTGTTGCGAAGAAACCATGTCTTTGGGTTGTAAGAGCATTTTAAGGCTAATTGCACAAGGAGAGCTCTTCTATTGATTGGTCTCCAAACTTGTTTTCCTCTTCTAATATTTTGTGAAACGTTTTTACTAGCATGGGAATAATGCATAATTTCATAACAAGAAAAGTTATCCTACAATTTCTTGTTTTATGGTCTAACATTTCACAATTAAAATAATATCCTTGAAAGAAATTAGCTATCAATCTTGAGTCATACTTGACAATTGGAATTACATGAGTAGGAACAATACCGTTACCTTTATATGAGTTCATAGCTTATGACTATGGCGGCTTTATTTGAGCTTTTATCTTATGCATTGATGCTTTTATTAAAGATAGTTTTGTTGAGGGATGAGACTCATAGCCAAGACCCCTCTTTTCATCACTTGATCAATTATTGTTGATGATATTCTTGAGTTATTCGAAGTTGTGGGTAAACCTCCTAAAAATATATAATGTGACATGAGAAGCCTTATCTTTCATATCCCTCTTTAGTAGTAACACTTTCTCTTTTAGCTTTAAATTTCTTAATTTATTTTATTTAAATTTCATCTTGCATGTCTTGATTTCTTTCTATATTTCTTTTAAAACTATGTTTAAATTTTCATTTACTTTGACTACCATCTCCAGTTGCTTCATTAACCCTTCTATATTGATGTTATCAACTTCTTCATATTTGGTTTCAACTATGTCTAATGAGTTTGATCCATTTTCATCTCGATTTAAGCCTATAGTCTTAGAAGTACTAGGAGGCTTTTGTTCATTTGAATTAGTATACATAAAGCTTCAAAAATCATCATTTGAATCATAATTATCAATCATTTCAAGAAATGAACATAAGTCTTGAGTAACAATATCAAAATCCTCTATTATTTTATCAACATAAGAAAAATGAGCGAAACAATTTTCTTCAACATCTTTTGCCACTATCAATCTAGAATGATCTTTTGCCACTTTGATGGATAGAGCTTAGCTATTATTAATGTAGAAGGATATTTTTCCACTTTTATGGATAATACCTTTGCTTCAAATTTGCTAGGTAAACTAGATAGGATTTTCTAGGAAATTATATTATTAGACGTTGTTTCACCAAGCATAGTCATCTCACTAACACTTTTATCTACTTGGCTGAAGAAAGTACTAATATTTTCATTCTATTTCATTTTCAAAGCATTAAAATATGCTCTTAAAATCAGTAGCTTATACTTCTTCACTTTATCATCTCCTTTATAAATATCTTGAAATGCTTCCATATTTATTTGGCCGATTGATGATGCATAATCTTCATACATACTATCACATGAAAGCCACAGACCAATGTGTTCATAGCTCAAGCATCATCCATAGAATTGTTGGTTCCTCTACTAACTACTTTCCAAACATCATCACCATCAGCTAGGAGATATGTTTTCATCTTAAACTTTCAAAGAGGATAATTTGATCCATCAAACCATGAAGCTCTATTAAATGAGAAGCCTTGATTTTCCATATCCAGAACAAGGAAAATGTACAACATAGATTGTTAAGTTAAGAGGTGTTAACCAAGGTTTGATATTATTTATTGTTTCTTGGATGTAGCTGAAGGTACTGAGAAGTGGGGGTGAATCAAGGCCTTTTAAAAAAATTGAGCTAATCAGAGACTAGTGGAAAGACCTAAAATGAAAAGTTAACCCAATAAATCGAGCAACTATAAAAGAAAGAATAGATAGACACAAAACTTTTAAGGTAGTTCAGCTACTATATTGGTAAGCCTACATTCACTATAAATCTCCCCCAGGTTCCTAGGAGGTAGAATAATTTTATTAACTAAGAAATATTATAGGACTTCTCTTACAATCCTAGACTAAGCACAACCACTAAGCTTGAAGACACAAGAGTCAGCTTTCATAGCTCAAAGAAAGAGGAAAGCACTTTAGCTTATCTCAACACAAAGACTCAAACATTATAGATATTTTTAGAGAGAGAGAGAGAGAGAGAGGAAAATAATAATAGAAGAATAAGTTCTAGCTCAAGCACAAGAGCACCAAAAATAGAATCATAGAGGTGAACTAGTAAGCTTCAATATATCACCATTATTCTTTGTAGTTGTTTCCAAAGCCATTTATTTAGTCATTGTTGATAGATTAGAGATATGGAGTTAGAGAATCATGGGAGAGAAGAAGCTATAGCTTTTAAAAACTATTGAGAAGGGTAGCTAAAGAAGAATAAGCTATATCCATTACATCTTTGCCTCCATTGCTGCTTTTGGTATGAGCTTAAGGTGAGCATTGAAAGATTGGTAGAGGAGAAAGAAAACTATGATTTCATTTTTGGTGCTAATGGTTCGTTAACATCTTGTGGAAATAATAAGCTCTTTTTGTATTAGACATAATGGCTCTACTGGCTTCATATATTCTTTTTGTTAATGAACTACTATTGTAGTCTAGGCTTTCACTTTTTTGTATAATGATCTTTTGCATCCTAAACTTTATTTCTGAGCTTCCTTTCATAGAGCTTTCGGATGAGAAGAGCTTTTACTATAACTAAGCTCTCATCTTACAGCCCATTTGCCTTCTCTCCTTTTTACATCTTTAACTAAATTATTTGGCCATAGGCTATAATACATAGTTCTTTTCTCCTTTAAATCTTATAAGGCCCTTTTTATTTTTGCTAATGTGGCATAGCTTTCCTTGGTGTAGCCTGTATAAAATTAAAATATGGTTCTAAATTGTTTTAGCTTTTGAGAGAGCTACAAGAGCCAAGTTATATTCATTATGATGAGCTTTCCTCTCACTTAGGTTGACATGGTAGTAAGCTCTTTAAAAAGATATTATTTAGTGGGCCTTGCAAAGGAAAAACATTCTTAATAAATATATTCAAGTGACCCAGGTCATGTATAAAGGAGCTACAACTAAAACTAGGCAATTTTAGGTTAGAATGTTGTAATTCTTTGTATTCATGAAATCACCATTATCATTGTTCCTTTTTCATATCTTGATTTCTCATTTTGATATCTTACAATGCTATTAATTAATATACATGGATCATCATCATTTTAGCTTTATACCAATTGCATAGGATTGGCGTAAGTTATTTTTCTCTATTTCACTTTAAGAAGAGCCATATTAATACTAATATCCAATTCTCATATGTCTTTCTTTATTTTTGCATTCTAAATATGCTTTGACCTATTTTATTGTTGTTTTCCCTCTATTTAAATTAAGCACCCTCTTCTAACATACATACTCTAGGGTCTTCTTTACACGTGACTAAGATTTTGAGACATTTTTTGTGAATATTTTCATATATAAGTGCTACCCCTAAGCTTTTCCTAATAAAAATTTTTGCTAATTTATCTTCTATAGTGACATCCAACATCCACTCTAATCCTTACATCTTCACTACATACATACATTATGATGTTTTTTGTTTGGCCAACTTTCTATATCATATGGGATCTAGGAATGGTAATAGTTTTATTAACCTTTTACCTCAATATAGTGGAAATGCTTTTATAAAAAAAAATGTAATACTTATTTTTCATCCTTTCATCTATTTTACTTTAGTTCTATTTGTTACATCATTGCTAATTTTACTATCCATCCAAATAAGTGATCCTAGTATTTGAATTGTTTACTATAACTTCATGGTTTTTAATCTTGATCTTCGCGTTATTGTTCCATGCTTAACATTAATAACACACATAATTACTAGTTAAATTGTAAGCTATTCCATGTTTTTTCTACTAAAAATCTCTAATCCTCTTGATTGATATACACAACTAATCATTATCATCCTAGCTTTGTCCCAACAAAATGGCTATTTGATATACACAGAAGGGAACTTAGAGATAATAGCATAATCTCTACCCATAAAAAGGAGAAGATGTGACTCACTATTAATAAGAGTATCTCAACATGAAGCTATTCCACTATTACCACTAAATTACTAAGTTCAATGAATAAAATTTAGTAATTTAGTAAATACTAAATTATTAGAATTCAATTGCTAAATTGAGTTCATGATAGTAAATTAGTAATGGTAGTAAATTCACAAGCCATGCCATAGTTGAATTCCTTTTTATGTTTTGAAAAGAGAGACACGCAAAACAAAAACAGAAAATAAAAGCCATGCCACAAAGACAACGATGATAAAATTAGCCATAGTGAATTCACACGTGCTGATTTCTAAATTCTTGATTCGGTTCGTTATAGACACCGGGGAAACAAACGAAACATCGACACCTAAAGTATTGACCAAAATCATGATGGTAAGTTTTAGACGTTTCTCTCACAGAACATATACCACTTAAACCGCATAAAGAATTGATAAATAAAGGACATGTCCGTGACCGTTGGTGGAGAGTCCATTAAATAAGGACAGAAACAAAGCAAAGTTTGGCAGAACTAAATTTTGAAACGGTAACTAGAGAGACGATTTTGAATTGACTGCAAGGCATGTCTGGGCGGAAAGGTGAACAGAAATGTCCACACCAAAGTGAGATCGACCCAACTATAGAAATAGGTATGAAATCAACGGATTTGGTAACAAACAACAGATCGTTGGCTGAGCTACTTTTTAAAATGTCAGGTAAATTGCCAAACAGCTAAGAACATAGCATGATAAGTAGCACCACGCATTGCAAATATCAACAGTACTCTCATTGCTTAGTCACCCAACATAGCTGCAATAACCACCAAACTTGGACAGATTTATGTTGCATGATGATAATCTGTGATTATTTATTTATTTATTTATTTTGTTATAAATACCGTTACCCTGCTGCTTTCCATATCACCATATGCACATTTCAACTTCCAGGATTTGCAGAGTGCCAATCTCCATCATCAACATCATATTTACCCCATTTTCCTATTTCTTAAATAATCATGGCTTCTCCAACAAAAGTAGGAATGAACAGATCTGTACTGCGGATGATGGTCTTTTGTTGGGCACTTGTGTTATCATCAGCAGATGCAGCAAGACTCACCAGCAATTCCTAGCATACCCAAAAGCCAAGTGCCCAAATTCAGCATTCCACCCTTGCCCTCCATTAGAAGCATTCCAAAGCTCAGCATTCCACCAGTATCTCTTCCATCTATGCTAAAACCAGCCGGAATTCCACCTCTGCCATAGCCACAGCAGATCCCATCATCTATTCCCAATCCACGTGGTGGTCTGCCTCCTCTGCCTCAACCACAGCAGTTGCCCACAAGTTCTTCAGGAATTCCTAAGCCCAATGCACTGCGTCCTTTTCCCAAAATCTCAATCCCACAAACGCCTTCACAGACTACATTGCCTCCCCTCCCCACAATTTCATTTCCTCATACTCCATCCCCTCAAATCCCTTCATCTCTGCTGCTCCACCGGCTTATCCTTAAAATCCTAACCTTTGATTGTTGGTATAGCATTTTCATAGGGTCTTTGTGAAGGTGTCACAAGTATTTTAGTTATATCAATTATATGTTGTAGATGGCTTATTGGATTTTGATCCGTGAATTTGAATAATGTATACTCACCCTTTGATCCGCCACTCTAGTTATAAATTTTCCCATTCCAAATTTGGTTCTGTAATCCCTTTTGCTGTTTTACATTTATAAGTTTATTTAATAATCATCGATCGCTGTTTATTCTATTTTTATGGTTATCGGTTGATGATATCCACTTGCAAATTCTTCGGTAATTAGCAACAACAAATATTAAATAATAATATGTAATAAGTGTTTTAATATGTTTACCATGAATTTTCTATCCACGGTAAACCGTAGGACGGTTGATGTTTAGGATTATCATTATCATCACAAATATGAATAAGTTTAATTCATGAGTTTTTGTGTAATTTTTTATTTGTAAATTGTAATCAGCCTTAATCAATAAATTATAAGTAAATTTTCACTTGTTTTTACTTTTATAAAAAATATGAAGATATATTTAAATGAGAAGCCTCTAGTAAATGGTGCATATAAATACTATGCTTGGGCTGCATAACAAGGAGGGAAATCTGACCTCAAAAATCATGAATACTAATTTAGAAATTTGAGAGATTAATGACCCCTTGGTTAGCTCCTATTACTTTACTCTTGAAGTTATTGGGTTGAAAACCTTCTAGCAGTATTCTAAGAACCCTACCTTAAAGATATTATTCTACACATATCAAACGACTTTACCCTAGGAAAACATAAATGAGAGATTCTAAATATATATAATGAAGGGATTTTTTAAATAATTTTATTTAACTTTTAGCTCTTCAATTATTCTTTATAAGATGTAGAATTACATTACTATACCTCAATAAAGAAAAAGTATTTGCAAGCTTTTACTCTAAAAAGAAATCATAAGATTGTTGTTTGAGTTTATGGCAGTACGATATGTACATGTTATGAAGGATTAAATAGTGAATCATTAGAAGAAGCTCATGAGCCTTTTAAATTCTACTTGTCAAAGCTAGGTTCATCAATATTCTAGTTTGGAATTTGGAAAAAAGAATTAAAGATAATTTTTGAAAAAAATAAAAAACTTTAGGAGTTTGGTCAACGTCTAGAATTCCAATTATCTTTTGATTTAAATAACCTAAATTAATTATAAATTTAACCAAGTGTAGTTTGTTAAATTTTGGAATGACATATTCAATCTTAATAAAATAAAATAATCACATAGAGAGAAATATTTGAAGGAACCATCATCTGGAGTGATGGTAAGGTACTCATTTATCAAGTCAAAGACCAAGGTTAAATTTTGGGCATAACCACTCGAAGAGGTTAGGTTTTTCCTCATCCACCAACCCTCTTGGAATCCCCTACTTGGTGAGAAGAGCTTTATGGCTTTAGGTGATGAAATTTTAAAGAGAGATATTTGAAACTTGAACTCTCTCAGTTCATATTTAAAAGGTAAGATATTTATATTCAACTAAATTTAAATAATGTGATAATAATTTTTTATTTAAAACTTTCTCCAATGAATTTAGCTTTAAAAATAATAAATAGGAGTACCCCTTTCTTTATACACNGCCCAGAAAACCTGCGAATTTTCCCGTCAAGAAAACCACCACCCAAGCAGCCAAATTTCCCAGCAAGAAAGACACCACCCAGGGCGCCCAGACAGCCTGTAACGACGGCAGGCAGCCGAGAGACGCGGCCGGTCATTTGTTGGCCATCCTGGGCTGCTCGGATCCATCCGCCCTGCGACGTCTATTTTCGTCAATGATCTGGGCGATGCCGGTCCTGCGTGTACTGGGGGCGTTGGCCACCGAAGCCTGCATAGGGATGATCGGGGCATGATTCCCGAGAGATGCAGAGACGCCAGCATTCCGTTCCTGCCTCTCCTTCGTGTGAAACTGTCCAGGGCTCGTCCACGCCGGGGCTCCGTCATGGGGGGGGTTCCCGCCGTGGGAAGTGGCCCCCCCGCGTCCCCGCCACGTTTGCGTCCGCTGCTGAATGTAAGGTTCGGTGGTGGGTGGGGGAGCCATTGCCGAGGCAATTTCCGTCCAAAGAGACCGCGTCTTGCTGATCAGGGTGCTCACAGGGGGGATTGTGGTTCCATTGAAAATGCAGTCATTTCTGGCCCGCCACAGGACCCAGAGCGCCGCCAGCGTTGCTGAGTTGCCAGAGAATTGCGGAGAGCGGAGCCCCGCCGCTCGCCACATCTGTTTGGTTATGTGGCACTCAAGAACAAAATGCTGCTGAGTCTCAGCCTGCTGATTGCACATTGGGCACAGATTGTTGATTGCCATGCCCCGGGCCTGCAGCATAGCACGGACAGGGAGGGCCTGATGCAGAATCAGCCACCCAAAGGCTTTAATTTTTTCTGGAAGAATACCTTTCCACAGCCGCTTCCATCGTGGGTCGGCCGGGAACAGCTGCTGCAGGAGCTGCCGGGGGTGCAGGTGGATCTCTTCAACGCTGTCCATCGTTCTAACCTGAGCACAGAGCTGCCTCCAAGTGTTGGAGTCAGCAGCTGCCGCCGTCCAGGGACTGTATTTTTCCCTCAGGATTTGCACCCAGAGGGAAGGGTCCTCGGTGTCAGTGGTCAGGCGTTGGAGGAGCCTATGCCGGCCCAGGGCCACTTCCAGGGAGAAGGGGAGGAGCCCCACCCCCCCTGCGTACCGGGGCCGCGCGATTTTTGGCCAAGCCAACAGATGCATCCTATTTCCTCCCTTGCCTCCAGACCAAACAAAGTTGCGGATAATTTGGTCAATCTTGGCAGTGACGCCGAGGGGCGGGGACGCCACCGAGGCCGCGAACCGCGACATGGCTCCCAACACCGAGGACGCCAACACCATCTTCCCTTTACGCGTCAGGAAAGTATTTGTCCAGTGCGCAGCACGCTTCTGCATCCTTGCAATGAGCGCTTGCCAGGTTCGCTGCCTGTTCCAGTTATGCATAGGAATGCCCAGGTAAGTAGCATCAGCGGCCCCTGGGAGAATCCCCAGGATTTGGACGATTTTGCTGCGCACAGACTGGTGGGTGTGGGTGAAAAAAAGCGCAGATTTCCCTGGGTTGGGCTCCAGGCCGGTTTCCCGGTGCAGCCTGTCCAGTGCTTTCAGGATCGCCCTGGCCTGCGGAACAGCGCCCCGGGTGTAAATCATGGTGTCATCCGCAAAATGTGCAGAGAGGCAGTGGATGCCGTGGACATTTAACCCCGCAACTCCTTCTTCCGTACAGTAAGTTTGCAGGAGGTCCATCAAAATCAGAAAAAGGAGCGGGGACAGAGGGTCTCCTTGACGCAGCCCACGGCCGGTCCCATGAAAGCCCCACAACTGCCCATCGACATCGATCGAGAACCGTCCGCCACGCTGGATCTGTAGGCAGAGGTCAACGAAAGCCGGGTCCAACCCTTTAGCGAGCAGAACAGACCTCAAGGCTGTCCAACTAACGGAATCATAAGCCTTCGTAATGTCCAGCTTGATGCACAGGCCCGGAAGTTTGGCTGCCCGAAGAGAGTGCTGGACCTCCTGGAACAGCAGGACCTGGTCCTGCAGGTGGCGTCCCTTTAAGAACGCAGCCTGGTGCTTTCCCACAAGCCGCGTCATGAGCGGCTGCAATCTTGGATTTATTAATTTTGTGGGTTACCTATATTTTACAAATGATAAACAAAAGGTAATGGAGAAAACTTATTCATGAATGATGTTTACTTACAGATTATAATATTCACCCTGTTACAATACTTTTGCCATATTATTTATTATGATTACTTATCAATGAATTTGTATTGAATATCAATGCAGAACCATAAAGATGGAAGCAATATTGGACACTGAATAAATTAAAAATAAACTCATAAATGTGAAACAAAGAACAAGGGATTACAAAACCAAATTTGTAACCAGAAAGTTATATTGAAAAGGGCGTGTTAGAGGCTGAATCCACATTATTCAAACTCTTCTACCAAAGGTAATAAGCAAAGTGAAACATATAACTAAAACATTAGAAATACCATGACAACCACACTATTAAAATGCCATTCCAACAAAAGCTTAGGGTCTTAAGCACCAACAGGTGGAGGAGTAGGAAATGAAGGGATCTGGAGAGATGGAATCTGAGGAAATGCGATTTTGGGGAACGGAGGCACTGTAGTCTGTGTAGGCATTTGTGGGATTGAGAACTTGGGAAGAGGAGGCAGTGCAGTTGGCTTAGGAAATCCTGATGGAATCATGGGCTGAAGCACTGGAGGCAGACCACCATTTGGCTTGGGAATGGATAATGGGATTTGCTGTGGCTGAGGCAGAGATGGAAGAGATACTGGTGGAATGCTAAGCTTTGGCATACTGTTAATGGAAGGCAATGGTGGAATACTGAATTTAGGAACTTGGATTGTGGGTATGCTTGGAATTGTTGTTTGTTGCTGCTGCTGTTGCAGGAGTCCTCTGGTCAGTCTTGCTGCATCTGCTGATGAGAACACAAGTGCCCAACAAAAGACCATCATCATTAACACAGATCTCATTACTACTTTTGTTACAGAAGCCATGTTTTGCAGGATGAAGAAGTAATGGAGAAATATGATGTTGATGACTTGATGATAGAGATTGACTCTCTGCAAATACTGAAGTTGAAATGTGGATATGGAAAGTAAGAGGCTAAAGGTATTTATAACAGAAATGATAATCACAGATTATCATCATGCAACATAATTCTGTAGTTGTTGCGTTTATGTTTTGTCACGCTGGAATGAGGATACTGTTTTAGATATTTTCAACGAGTACGGCTACCAGGATGCCAACTTTCCGCGAGTTGCCAAACATTTCACAAAGTTGTTCAACCAACGTTATGTTGTTTGTTATTCAATCTGTTGATTGCATACCTATTTTCGGGAGTTGGTCGACTTCACTCTTGTTTCGACATTTCCGTTCATCCTTCTTCCTAGAAGTGTCCCGTACTCGAGTCAAAATCATCTTTTTGGGTGGCCAATTGAGTTTTACCAAAAGATTATTTCTGCCGTCTTGTACTACTAAATACTCTGCTCGACCAACCACAAATATGGGCCTTTATGTATCAATTCTGTAGGCGGTTTAGGTTATGTGCCAGCGTAGAGAAACGTGTCAAATTTACCATCATGATTTCGGTCATTGCTCTAGCTGTCGGTGTCTGTGTTCATTTTTCTTTCCCCCGGTTACTTTTGAGAGGGACTAAAAGAGAACCTAAACAAGAATTTAGAAACCCCTAGAGTTGTGAATTAACTATGGCTCATTGTAATTATCCATATGTTCAATATCCTCATCTCATTTTTGGCATTGTATTTAAAGAAGTTCAAGGCATTGTCAATTCAGAACATTCATCACTTTCCCTTGAAACCTTGAGCCGATGGGTTCTTACACTCCTATAACTAGAATGCTCTTCCTCATCTTCTCTCCTTTCATTAAGGTAAGAAACGTTTTCATCTTTATTTAAATAAAAATACTCATTATCACGTGATGTACATTTTTATCCACCTTAGTCTTAATTTCATCCAAGTAAAAAAGAAAATTTCATGCTTTTCACCTTTATATTTAGGGCTTGAATATTTTTCTTCTTAAGATCCATCTAAAATAGATATTAAAAAATCTACCATAAAATTTCAAACAAATAAAATCCTATGCTCTAATATCAAACATAAAATTTGAAGTTAATCTTTAACTAATTGATCTAGATCAAAGGAAATAAAAATGTCTAAATTAAAAGAACTTACAAAATTAAATCACACAATAGGAAATATTTACATACTTTTGCTAGATGTTAACTTGAACATGATAATAAAATGAAAATTTCAATTTTTGAAAATAATTAAGGAAAGGTCACACTCGACTGGGAAAAATTACAGCACACACTCTCATTGCTAAATGTTCCTATCCAAATATCACCAACAATGAAGCTGTTTTATAGAAATCATCAAAGTTGAATGCATTGCTACATGTTCCTAGCCAAAGATGGGTAGCAACTGCTACAATCCTTTTGTTAATGCTTTTACCAAGTTTTGAAATGGATCTATAAGATCCACTTTAAATCTTTGGGGATCTTGAAGTTATGCACATTACCTTATCTTAAGCACTCTCCTCTAAAGATTTTAACTTTTGAGATTTTTATATTTTTAATACAAAATATAAAGAAAATGAAATATGAATTTAAAAAAAGGAACAAAAACCTCTATAAGGATTACTCACTATTTTGATCCTTTTAGCAATGGTGCCAAAGTGATGAGCATTCTAAATTGACAATGCATGCCAAGTATTGTTATAGGGTGTCACCTCATCTATGACAAACCCTTGTGTCATATCCTCAAGGAGCCAACGATCAAGTAAGGAAAACCTATATAGAGATACGCAAATTCTAAATTATGGACCTCAAGATCAATCTTATACCTTCACTAGATCCAATATCTCCCAATTGGCATCTATCACCTACCAACCAGGAATAGAACCTTGAAAATTTAAGTAATTGATTGATAAAACCAAGAATCCAATCACATACTTGTATATTAAAATCAAGACTAGTAAAGCATGCCGCTTCATAGATCATGGACTTGACCTTAGCATCCTTGAAGAGATTGATTGAGCAATAGAGTTGTTGGGAACATGCACAAGTTGGTGCCTCAATCTTGATTAATTCCTGGCTTGAATTGCAACAACACTTTGTAATGAAAATAGATAGATAGAGGTGGGATAAGTTAGAGAATAGGGAGAGGGTATTAAGGATGTTTTCAAAAGTCCCTTAACAATTGTCATGAAGAAATATTTATATAGGTTGCTACCAATCACTATCTTGGTATAGCCAATGACTTCTTTAAATCTAAAAAAATATTGAGTCCATTGAGATCACCATTGTTCCAAATTTACTACCACTAATGATTTGCTAATTTTCACTTTTTCTTGATTTAGGCATTGTTGCCTATGTGATTCACTATTTTTGGACAAGTTACCACTTCTTCTATTGTAGTTATAGCCAACAACCTATTTAAATCTGTAAACCATTTAAAAATAGTAGCACATAAGATGTGATAAAAATATAACATGAATAGTAACATGTAAACTAATAATATCAAATATTAAAGTTATATTTTAACACATTTTCATAAATTTCTAAATGCAAAATATAGGACCAAAGTTCCTCATCAAAAAGAAATCCAAGTCCTCATGTCAGAAATCCAAGGTATCTATCTAGAACATCTACTTCTTCTCATGGAAAATTAGATTATGAAGATAAATCAAGATGTGCAAGAGCTTTTAGAAATGCTACAAGACCTCCTTATGTAGAATTGAGGACTTCCAATGATGTAAATTTCACTAATGCATTTGCAAGCTGGATTAAGATACTTAACAAGCATTTTGAGCTTGAGGAGGTACCAAATCATTTGAGGGTACTAATGACTAAATCTAGATTAGAATGTACAAATTTAACTTAGTGGTAAAAGGAATATCAAAGCTATAAAAGGTAAAATTTTAAACTTATTAGGGATTGGTCTTTGTTAAAGTACTAGTTAAAAAAATGTAAACAACGTAGGTAGATGCAAGAGATGATCATGAAGCTCAAATTTCTTAGACAGGAAGATAAGAATGTGAAGGAATTCTATGTTGAATTTTGGGATATTTTTCATCAAGGTAAGATTAATTAGAAAGAATATAAGTAGACTTCAATCTTTCTTGGAGGTCTCAAGATATTTTATCATTAGGAGTTGACATTTTATGAGCCT
Organism: Gnetum montanum; assembly: GCA_015680685.1. Taxonomy (NCBI): domain Eukaryota; kingdom Viridiplantae; phylum Streptophyta; class Gnetopsida; order Gnetales; family Gnetaceae; genus Gnetum; species Gnetum montanum. Next base: position 354,870 of record MNCI01017754.1, on the reverse strand, counting down.
TAAACCCTCAAAAGCATTTACCATTTGGTACTTAAGGTATAAATGAAACTCAATGGATTTGGAAGTAGGAGAAAAAAAACTTTAAAGGGGAAGGATAATTGATCCAAATTTGAGAAAGGATCCAAGTCAAATTCTAAAGACCTAGAGGAAAATCATGACAAGAAGCAAGAGAAAGACAATGAGAATGACAAGGTCAACAAGGACCAAGGCGAGGAAGATAAGGATCAAGATAACAACTCATCCAAGATTTAGTGCTTTAAATGTAAAGAGTGGGAATACAAGAAATGGAAATGTCCACTTCATAAGGTAATCAAGGACAATTATGCTCAAATATTATAAATAGAGGAGACATCAAGTTGAGCTCTTCAAAGAGATAATCCTAATGTTCCCATAATTGAGAATTTTTTAAATTAAATTCATGTGAATTCCTAAGGAATGTAAATAGAGGAGACCATTTAACAAGGAAGTTTTTTTATATAATTGTAACTAGATGTTTGATTAGTAGGTGATGAGCAACAAGCAATCCCTATGCCCAACCATATGAATCACTAGCTCTCACTAAGCTCTCCAATCAAATTCCATAGACTTTAGCTCTCTAAGTACACTGGGTCTAGGTAGTGAATCTAATGAACATGATCATTATATTTTTAGTTTCACTTGTAAAATGCATGTGTATGGTTAAGTGTAACTAATGCATATGATTTTTATCATTTTATGTTTATTGTTTAAATCACCTAAGTGCTGAAAATAAAGGTAAAGTAATTAGATATCTAATTAATATAATAACTAATTAATGCTCAACTATTCCTGACATAAGCATTTATTCCCATCTACCATACACATCCTAAACACATTATAACACTACTAGGTTATCAAGCATTAACCGCTACTAGGATTACCAAGCATTAAGAGTATGCTCAAGATGGTCATACTTATGTGCTTTAATTATCACTATGAATTAATTAATTAAATGCATTAAAGTAAAGTGCTTGGATAATAAATTCATAAAGTAAACATTAAGCTAAGTCCAAGTGTTGTAAGATTTATGAAGAAAGTTCATCTTTATTGTTGTTCACATTGAGGTTCTCAAGTACAATCATGATCAAATAAAGATTTGTACACTTCTCACTCCTACATCAAGCACTTAGAAAATATTCTAACTTTGGAGAAACAAAAACAAAAGAGTTTGACTAGCTACTAATGGATGGATGCCATAAATGCAACTGGTGCACACATTTATATACATGACAAAAGACACTGCATCAACACATATGCATCCACATGATCACATCGACAAGATTGCATCAATGAAACCCATGGATGACAACTCATCATATCCCCACAATTGAGCAAAAACTCGTCCTCAAGTGAACAAAAGGAGGAATGAGTTTCTTACAAAATTTTTGGGAAGGTATGGGATTATTGACTAACTACATATACATAAACAAACACAAACAAACACTAAATTCTCAAGTGTACGAAATTACAATCAATACAAAATTGGTATTCATAACAGCAAAGTTGAACACCATGACAAAAATGGACAACAAAACTCCTCTAGTGGCTTGAAGATGAGGAAGAAAATCAAACAGTCTTAGGCAGTGGAGGTTCCTGAGATGCTAAAGGACTTTCTTCTGCTTTAGGTGCACATGGCTATTGTGGCTGAGGTTGCGATTATGGTTTTTTGGTTGTAGCTACAACTAATGGTGGAAGACAAAAAGTATCCAACAATGCTTTCATCTTCTCATCCTTACTCTTAGGATCATACATGGTCCACGTATCATCACTAATTTAGGTCAATATGGAAACATTCCAAGGGTAGTGCATTGCAAGGAATAGCTCCATCACATTAATGAACTAGGTTGTAGATTTCTTTCATTCAATGTCAAATGATTTGATAGTGTTCTGCAGCTCTTGGTAGTCATTCAACCTTCTAGCCTAGTTCTCAACTATTGATCTTTAATCATTGAAGTTCGACTTGAGAACATCGAGCTCAGCATTCGTCATTTTAAGCTTTTTCTTTGTCTTCTTATGGTGCTTGAACTTAGCGTTGTATAATAGGTACAAGCTAGCCACTTGCTTTTTCAAATCTGACATTGGCCTTTCGATAGTTAGCATTGCCAAGTTTGCATATCAAAGGTTGGCAAGCTCCATGTATTCGATCATCTCCTTGATCTGCAACTCTTTGAGGTAGATTTTAACATTGTTGTACATGTTTAGTCCATCAAAGATAGGCTACCACACGTCACCTCCCTACTGGAGCTACTTGAGTGTCTCATTCACCTTTGCCTTCATCAGTTCAATTTCTTTATCATTGATATCCTTCTACGAACCAACCTAGGTCCTATGTTGGTTCTAAACCTATTAAATTTAAGGGCCTCATTCTTCTAGGTGATGATTTCAATTATAGATCTCTAATGAAGGGCATGGGCCTTCTTCATCAAGAGATTATTATTCTCTATTGTCAAACTCCTCAGGTCCATTGTCACCTTGGAAAGGTACTCCTACTATTGTCTCATGTATTCAACCATTTGCTCCTTTTAGGCCTCGATACTATTCAATTGATGATTATCCTTGGTTCGATTTGCATTCTCTTAACAAACCTCCAACAAGTCCTTCTAAATGTTATAGATAGTGGTATTAGCTAAGGACTAGAAAAAGATCATCGACTCCTTTGCATACTCAGCTTGTTGAATTTTGGATTGAAGTTGCTGAAAATATTCATCCTTGTTCACTACTTGGTTGAGTACCATGGGATCAGCAAGGTGGGCTCTAAGTTCTGCAACCTCTACGACCAAGTGCCAATTCTCAAATTTGGCTATTTCAAGTTGAATCTTGGTGATGATGCACTTGCTCCTTACCTTCAACACCACTGACTAGGTAGTAATGATGTTGTCCATAAGGTCAAAGACCTTTGATATTAGTTGTCGAGTCCCCATTAGTTGTTCCTACAACTCCTCATGCTAGGCCATGCTGAATCTCCCACTTGCCATTCTTATAAACACTTGCACATCTTTGAGCACAATACTATTCAACACATATGCCATAGAAACATTTATGGCCTTTCCCACTATGTCTACCACTACCTCAGCCACCATTTCCTACCCTTGGTGCTACATCACCAAGAAAATTATTCCATCTCCCTCATCCAACTACACTGAGAAGGTAGCCACATTTCCAAATATTTCTAGGAACTATTGTTATCCTAGAATGGACACTGTTACCTCTTAGTCACTAGGATTTGAGCATGTAAACACTTGCATTTTTTGGGTAGAGAAAGTTAGCACCATGTCCTCCAACTAGTTACCATTCAAGTTACCTCGTTTAGATGGCTCAAGGTTAGTCAGTAGATAGATGGGTCACCACTTGGACCAGCTTGTTGCTACTACAAGACCTTCTCTAAGAGCTTTTGCATTTTCTTCATAGTAGCATGTGCCTCTAGTGTTGTTTTATGAGTGGATGGTGGTGCTGGTTGCTTTTCTATCTTGGCCACTACAAGGGTCATGTCCTTCATCATTTTTACCCAAGAAGTAATAGGAGCATGTCTCAATGTGTCATTAGTGTAGTAGGCTATCCCTCCACTTTTGCATAATTTTTGGATAAGGCATGGAAAGGGGAGTTCTTTCCTCCCATGTTCATTTTTTTAAAACTGCTTTTCTATCTCCACCTAGATCAATTGTGAAAGGTTAATGAGGAACTTCCCACATAGAGCAACACATGCATGAGTGAAGAATGGAGTCACTTTACTAGGCCTCATTGTCAAATTTAGGTGGTAGGTTTCTATCTTGAAGTATACACATTGCACCATGGTGAGTGCACCATACTCCTTGCGGTTCACTTCATAGCACTACTAAACCCACTCCTTTTTGACCTTTAGGTCTACTTGTGTAGAGATCTTTGCTAGATTTTTCCTAGTTTTAGGCAAGCCAAGGGTCTCAAAGATGACCTTCACCAAGTAGGACATACTTATGTCCTTAATATTCACAGTGGCATTTGGCTACCTATTATTCTAGAAGAGATAAGTTTCTCCCATGTACCACTCTCGACTAGAGGTGATGATTAGCCATATGGGAGAACTTTGTAGTTGGGTCTTGAAATCTTCTAGGGAAATTTTTAGGAAGGTACCAAAGTCTAATTCTTGGAAAATTGAATTTTGGATATCCCTAAGCTAAATTTTCCTAAGGTAGACATCTACCAACATGACCTCAAGGTTTTACCTTGATCCTAGTGCCTCATTTTGGTGGGATTTCTCTATTTTAGCTTGGGTAATCTATCAGATAGATTCCGCATTGGGCTACTCTCGAAGAGGTCCAGTTGCATGGGTTTTTGCTACTTGCTCTTGGGGTTATTCTTGTTGGCTCCTTTTAGTTCTGGACAGCTTTTCCCTTTGTTGGAATCATCCTTCTTCATGTGGGCATTTTGGTCTTGGTGCCATCTATAATCACAACATAATCAAGGATTAGCATTTCATGTGTAACTTTATAACATTTGAGTACCTTATCCCTTGGATTAGTTACACTTGGCTAAGTTGTGATCATAGCATGTTTGATTATTTTAATATTATTTTATTATTATTTCATTTTAATGTCTACTAGAGTTCATTGGAAAGGTTTAGCTTTCTTAAATTAGTGATTTTAATTGTATTTTATTAGCTAAACCATGTGGGAATTAGAAAAAAATTGAAAAATTTTTCCTTGAAAACCTAAGGTTGTGGTCCCCATGATATAGAGCTTACCTCTGGTTGCTACAAGAATGAAAAATGAGGTGAATCAGAGAAGCAAAGTGAAAGATATGGGGTTTGGAAGGTTTTAGGCTCTGAAAAATTGTAGAAACTCCTCGTGTTTAATGGAAAATGACAAAAAATTTTAAAGTATGGCACTCTATTTATAGGATTTTTATCATGCGTCAATAGGATGTCGTCGACATAGTAGAGAGATAGAATTTTTAACTTTGTAAATTAAAGGAAAAATAAAGATTTTTTACATAAAATTAAAGTCCAAATGAAGCCCAAGAAGACAAGAACACAATGAAATGCATGAAGAGGGCTAGATAATTCTCAAAAAATAATATTTTTATTGTGAGAATAATTAAAAAATGCTATAAAGGAGCACACAACTAGATGTAATTGCTGTGGAGCACAAAAAACTTGAATACACAAATGCCTAAGGGATAAGCAACTTAACTAACTGAACCAAGGATTATGCAAATGGGTCCTTCCCTTAGTAGGATCATGTCCTTAATTCCCTTGCATGCTCTCAAATCAATGAGTCCATGGGCCTCATGGATGACTAATGGTTATGTTAAGTTAAGGACTAAATCACCAAAGAGACTATCAAACATTTTGACATATCAAACTAAGACATTGAACAAAACATGAAAAGAGGTAGTGAGGTGAGACATGAAAAGTAGAGATGGATGAGGTGGAGAGTGGAATGGAGTCCCATATCATGGTCACATGAAGTCCCTTGTGGATTTTGTGGTTGTTATGACCCAATAATATCCATCCTCTGTTTGAATTAAAACCAACCACTTTTAGTGACTTTGCATTAACACTAAAAGACTAGTCCACCCCCTCAAGGCACAAGAATATCCATATAGATCAATCACCATTCCTAAAATAGAAGAAAAGAGAAGTAGGAAGTGAGATGGGCCTTAGTTAGAGGGGACCTTCAAGCATGGGTAACATGTCATTCTAGTCTCATAACAAGTCTTATATCCCATTATTTTGTTTAAGGGATGTGCTTTGAACTCCATTATTGTTTTTTTTTTATTTTTTGAAGTTTTTAGATGGGAACCACATGATGCAAATACTTTAGCTTCCTATTTATTAGTTGACAATGGAATGGTGAGAAATCCACGAGAACGCTCATGCACCCAAGAGGGTAGGCAAGCACAAAGAGCATCAAATCCCCTTAAAGTCACATCCTTGTCTATCCATTTAATCCTTTCCAAGTTTAGAAACTACCAAGGTCACACGTTCTTTAAAAGTTTCATTTAAGAAGGGACTACATATTTCCAAAATAAGGAAACACCATAGAGTTTTGTGGATGGGTGGATGATGTGGACTCACTACCGATTATCCTAAAAAAGAAACCATGTCTTAGTTATCAACACCAAAATTTAAAGATAGAATCTAAACATTAGCAATCAAATAACATTATAGTACAATCCACCATCAATCAACAACCACAATTGCATGAAGTCCTGATGGCAATAAAGAAAGAAAAATAAAAGATAAGAAAATCATCAAAGAAATCGAAACCAAATAATGTAAAATATAGAAAAGTGTAAAATATTTTAAGAAAGAGAAAAATGTAGTAAAAATGGTGATAAACAAAAACTAAAAATCCACTTATTAATTCTTGATTCAAAATGAGGCATGTCCCCCATGACTAAGTTCATGGCTGAGACAATAACTACTAATTAGATTACATGTTTCCATGCATTGTTTTAATAGTTTAGCATTCTCATTTTTAAAACATTGGGTGTCCATTGGTTAAGTGGTATTTGTGGACTAGGTTTCACACACACTCTTGTTCCTTATGTTTGTTATGGGCTACTGTAGGAATTGAGTGAACACTTTGAACCTTTAGCCCATAGTTGCACCCTTTTTTATTACTAGTGATGCATGGAATATTTTGTCTCTCCTTAATGATGGGTTTATCTTTTACATTTTTTGTTGGGGTGGTGACAATTGTTGACTCTTGCACAATATTTGGAGACATTGTTTTAGTAAGGAAGGATGTTGCACCAAATTGGCCTTATGTTGGTTTTGATGAGCTAATAGATCTACGCATATTATTCACATGAGTGGAAACTATCCTAAAGTAGATATGTTTCTTAGATTTCTGTGAAGGTCTACTAACATGATCATTTCTATGTATGTTCACAATGCAAGTGACATTCTTTTGTTGAGGTTGCAATGCCAATTCTTACTACATTGTTGGTGGTGGCATATGATGGAGGGAAGTATAAGAGTAGTGAGGATGTGTCAAAGGGTAAGAGATGCAAGATAGTGATCCTACAAGAGATACTATGAGTTGATGATATTCAAGAGGATGGTAGTAGTGATTTGATGTAGAGGAAGTAGAACCAGTTGGAAAAACATATTACTAAACATAATATCCATATGGGTCTAACTAGTGGTAAGGGTAGTGTTGGTTTGATGATGGCCTTCCCCACAAATGTGGGTTTTGCCATTGTAGTTAATAGTAGTTTTGAGGTTGATAAGAAGTCCCACTAGGATAGCATACTTGTTTGTATGAGTATCTATAATTACCTTGTGAGTAAGGGAATTTCCTAGGCATTTGCTTTTGGAGAAATTTAGGATTCAAAGCAATGGCCCATACCCATGTAGATGTAACATAATTGGACAATAACCCTTTGGATGGTCATATTTGTAGATGTCACATTCATCATCCTCTTTTGTACCCAAGTCTGTAACCTCTTCTACTATAGCCATTTTTCCTTTTTTTTATAAGTGTTACTACTTACTTCATTATTCTTTTTTCTCTTTTTTTTTTGATCACTTGATTCTTTTTACACTACCTTCCCCCCTATGATTTTAGGTAGGTTATAACTTTTTTGTTCATCAACTCCCATATTTGATGTAGCCTTACTTTTTTGTCAATGATAGCCTTTTGTGTTGGTAAGGTTTGTTTTGAAATGACCTCATTGAGAGTAGCCTCCTTTTCCTCATCATAGATATGGACCCTCTTCTTTTGAAGAGCTAGGTCCTAGTTGTATTCCTCTACATTCTCTCATTTACATAACTTACCTTCTTCTTTTGTCACCTTCTCAATTAGCCTTTGTATCTAATGGGCTTTCAATTTTTATAACCGACCTTGGACATAAATCCCAAGAGTCTCTCTCATCTCATTATGAAGCCCATCTATGATGTGAAAAAAAACTTTCTTTTTGAGAAAAATCATGACCTAGACATTTATGTAATAGAGAATAGTATCTATCCAAGGTCACATCTAAGGATTCATGTTTTTCTTATTTCCATCCTTGGATTTATTTTCTTAAGTTGGACATTCTCATATAGGTTTGGTAATTTCATTGAAGAGTTCTAGCATTGTGGATCATTGGTGAATGGAATTGGGTTCCAAAAATCTATACCAATGTTTTACTTCATCTATTAGTATCCTTGGAAAGAGCTTAAGCTTTTTCCACTTGCGTTCAATTTTTTGCAAGGAACAAGTATCATGGAAGGCTTGTAAATGATGTTGTGGATCATAATTGCAGCCTCCCTTAAATTTAGAAATGTTTTTCATATCAAGCTATTTGATGTGGTTGTCCCTTTGATGCCTTTCGGGTATTGAACTACCTCCCAAATCTATGTTAGGCCTGTGATAGTCAAGAAGGGTTCATTTGTATCAAACACATCATAGTGATAATATATATCTCAATTCATTTGATTTTGATGATATTTTCTATGATCATTTTGATGCCTTTGATTTTATTCTTGGGTTTGATTTCTATCTTTATCTTGACCCCATAGTGGAGCTCTATCTCTATACCTACAATCTCCTATGTTAGAACTAAACATTGAAGAAGAAGAGGAAGATGAGAAACTTGGAGAATCACCATGACTTCTATATCTACCCCCATGGTCCCTTGATCTATCTTTTCTAGGTTTAGAGGAGGTCCTAGGCCTTGAGGCCCTCCTTGTTCCAGGACTTTCTCCATCTCCTCTAAGGTTATGTATACTAGTTGAATATATTCTTGCATGTACTAAGGATGGAAATGAGCATATGAAACCTCTACTTGAGGTTGTTCACTTAAATTCTCTTTAGAATAGAACCTATCATTTCTCTTATGAGTGTTTTCATCATACGATGAATTATTGGTCCTATGTGAAGGAGACATGCTTTCAATTAATAATGTGTTAGATTTAAAAAAGTAATATCTCCAAAAACATAAATCATTAATACCATTATAGTGATCATTTAGTGATTTCACTATTATCCTAGATAGCACACGTAGCTAACTAAAGTCCCTAGCAATGCCCTCAATGATGAGTAGTGAGTAATCCCTATGCCCAACCATACGAATCACTAGTCTTTACTAAACAATCCGATCTCATTCCATAGACTTTAGCTCTTTAAGAACATTGGGTCTGGGTAATGAATCTAATTAACATGATCATTCTTTTCTCAGTTTCACTTGTGAAGTGCAAGTGTATGGTTAAGTGTAACTGGGGCATATGATTTTTATCATTTTATGTTTATGTTTTAAATCGCCTAAGTGACAAAAATAAAGGTAAAGTAATTAGATGTCTAATTAATTTAATAACTAATTAATGCTCCAGTATTCCTATCATAAGCATTCATTTCCATCTCCCGTACACATCCTAAACATGTTATAATGCTACTAGGTTATCAAGCGTTATTCGCTACTAGGAATACCAAGCATTAAGGGTATGCTTAAGATGGTCATACTTATGTTCTTTAATTATCACTATGAATTAATTAATTAAATGCATTAAAGTAAGATTCTTGGATAGTAAATGCATAAAGTAAACATTAAGCTAAGTCTAAGTACTGTAAGGTTTATGAAGAAATATCATCTTTATTGTCATTCACACTAACATGCTTAGGTACAACAATGCTCGAATAAAGATCTGTATACTTTTCACTCCTACTGCGGGCACTTAGAAAATATTCTAACTCTGGAGGAATAAAAATGGAAGAGTTTGACTAGATACTAATGGATTGATGTCATAAATGTGGCTAGTGTGTGCATTTATATAGGTGATAGAAAACACTATGTCGATGCGTATGTGTCAACATGTCAAACCCTACATCGACATGATCACGTCAATGAGATTACATTGACATGTTCACATTGACGAGATCATGTCAACATAGCCCATGAATGATGACTCATTAGTGGGAAATGAATTCATATTTTGATTGATAAGGGGTTCCAAGAAAATGGTATTTCCTCTAGAGTAGTTGCTAAGTTGGATTTAGTAATATATTATCATCCTAGACCCTACAAGGTGCATCAATTATCTAAAGATTTATCTCAAAAGTTGAAAGAACAATGTGTTTTAAAGTTCAAAATTGGGAGTTATCATGATATTGTAAAATGTGATATGTTAGCTATTGATTGTGTTAATGTAATTCTTAGAATACCTTGGAATTTTTTTAATGAAACTTAATTTGATGAGGCAAGAAATGTGTGGGGCGTAGAAAGAGAAGATGGAATCCATAAATTGATTCTTATGAATAACGAAGAAGTGAGATAGAAAATTTTTTTAATACTTTCTTAATTCTGCTTGGGAATATACAATACATTAAGAAACATGATGAAGTAATTTATAAAGTTCTCATTATATCAACTGTTATTTCTAACCATGATGTTGTGTAAGTAGAACTTCATGTAGTTGTACTAGGTTTGAAGGAGTACTTTTTCAATGTATTCAAAGGAAAATTAGATGGATTAACACCATTGAGGAATGTTTAGCACTAAATTGATTTCATCTTTAGTGCTACCATTTCAAATGAGTGCACATACCAAATGGCACTAAATCATAGGATTGAATTGCAAAGACAACTAGAGAAGCTACTTCCAAATGGCTTTGTGAGAAATTTAGTCTTTCCTTCTGCAAGTCTAGTAGTGCTTGTGCCAAAGAAAGACTATGAAAAATGGAGGATGTGCATTAAATTAAGAATTATGAACAAGATAATAGTGAGTTATAGAATTTTTATTTCAAGGATGAATGATATCCTTGATATTCTTATCAATGTAGATATTTTTAGCAAAATTATTTTGAAGTGTGAGTATCATCAAATTTAAATTAGTCTTGGAGATGAATGAAAGATCACTTTTTGGACACCAAATGAATTGTTTGAGTATTTGGTTGTGTTATTTGCGTATACAAATGTCCTTGATACAATCATGAGGTTGATGCATGATGTTCTCAAAGATTTGATTAGTGATTATTGTATTGTCTTCTTTGATGGAATTTTGGTATATAGATTTAATAAGAAGGATCACTTGGATCATTTCTCAAGTTGGAGAAGGAACATTTGATTTTCAACTTAAAGAAAGTTATTTTTTCAAAAGGGAGATTACATACTTGGGACATGTGATTTCTAAAAATCAAATTCAAATGAAATTTGCCAAGGTGAAGGCTATTAGAGGGTGGTCAACTCCTACAAATTCTAGAGGGATGAGATCATTTCTTAGTTTAGTAGGTTGTTACAGAAGATTCATAAAACATTTTTGTGGTATATCATGGTGGATGTTTGTTTTTATTAAGAAGAATCATGATTTTAAGTAAGGTGATGAAAGAAAAAGGATCTTTAACTTGTTGAAGGTAAATATAACTAATGAACCAATGCTTAAAATACCAAATTTCCAAAAGCTTTTGAAAATGGACATACCATTAGAGGGGTGCTTCAACAAGAAGAAAGACCTATGGCCTTTTTACAGAAAAATTAAATGAATCAAGGTAGAAATACAATGTCTATTAGAAGGAATTATATGCTCTTCTTTAAGAAATTAAGTATTGGAGGCATTATTTATTACTCAAGGAGTTCATTTTAATGATTGACCATAAAGCACTTTAATTTATTAATTTCGAAAAAAGATTGAGTGTCAAAGACATGAAATGAGTGGTATAATTTTAGAAGTTTAATTTTATGCTCAAGCATAAGATTGGGAAAATCAATGTCGTGGTTGATGCATTATCTAGAATGCATGTGGTGAATTTCAAAATTCCTTATGTGAAAGGTGTTGATGCATATATTTTGGTCACAGAATAGCACCCTTCAAAAATTCATTTAAATAGACTATTTCCTAGGGCATCTATGCTATGGCTACAGAAGCCTAGGAATAGTCTCAACTAGTGAGGGAAATGTAGTGCTTCATGTCATTAAAGGGGACGAATATAATTAGTTTTTTTAAGGTCTTTTTAAAGATATGTATGAAACTAAAAAATAATTTCTAAATAGATTTAAGACATAGAGATAGATCATAATAGTTTTAAAGTTGGATAAAAAATAACTAGTACTCAAAGAAAAAAACATTGAAATAAAATAATGAAAATTCTGCAACTAAAATGAAAGACTTTATTGTCAAATATTTGCATGAAATTTCCTTCTTGTCAAAATTTAAAATCATACACAACCAAGTTTAAAATGATAACTAAAGCTTATACTTTAGTTTAAAATGACAAATAAAGTTTACAATTTAAAAAAGGACAAGGAAGAAAACAATGCTTAGCTACTATAGAGCCTTGAATTTCCACTGCTAGGTGTGCAACTTGTTAGAGAAAGTTCCAACTTGCACCTCTAATCAATAAACCTCTTCCAAAAAATCCTTACATTAAGATCATTGAACCACTAGTAAGCTAGAGAAAAATTTCTTATTCAAATACAACTCAAATTTTAAATCCTCTTCCTCAACTTAAAGGAACCTAAAATAGTCAAGAAATCCATTAGAAAGGGAAGAAACATTAAAAGATGAGATTTTGGATTCCCAAGATGTTGGATCCTCTCCTAGGTTATGTACATATTTTCTTTTAAATAGAGGACACTCGAAGGATAAGGAAATCATATCTAGAAACCTCCTTGATACTTTCATTCTTCTCCTCTTTAGGTTGGGCTCTTGTAGTTGATGGTATTCAAAGCCATCTTAGCTTCCTTGATGAGGATCTCCCATGGATTATACAATCTAATTTTTCTCAAATGTCATAAAAACAAAAAATTTGAACAAGAAAAGAAAAGAAAAGATTTATTCTTGCTTAAATGAAAAATTTACAACATAAAGGAAGAACAGATTTCCAAGGATACACAAGAGATTAAATCAAATTCACACACACAATCAATCAAATAAAACACACTCTTAGATGGATGATGATCAAGGTACTTTGCAAAGACTCTATCTCTCTCCATTTTCTTCTCTCAACTCACTTTTCTCTTCCTAGACTCTCTTAACCAAAATGAAGGTCCAAGAGGTCTATTTATATCTTTTCCCTTGTCTCTTCATCTTTCCTCTTTATATTCAAAATTTAAATATTTTAAAACTAGTAGGAAATTATCCCATGTCCATACAAGACTCTGGCTAAGATGTCTTGGAATCCTATGGGATGTCATGGTTGAGACATCTTGAATGCAGTTGTGATGTCTCAATTGCTAGGGCTAAATACAAACATTATTATTTTTAGGTTTGGAACCTTTGGACACCTCCAAATAAGTCCCTGTAGCTCCCAGAACCTCCTAAACCCATCAAAATAGTTCCAAAACACTCCCAAACATGCCAAAACTCCTTGATATCATCATCAAAAA
>MNCI01017754.1:292681-341421 GCA_015680685.1 Gnetum montanum | reverse complement strand
CGCTCCCGCCCCCTCCCCCCACCAGAAAGTCAAATCATTTTCATGGATCCAAATAACATTTTTTGATGCTTCATCATACCAATGCACCAAGTACTCTTGTACTTTTCTACATTTTATGCTACTAAGTCAATTTCATAAGTATTTAAATTGCTCTTGGCCCTGATCTAAAATGGACTAATTATTCTTGAATTGAGTTTGTAGAAGTGCATATTATTTTGTCTTTCCTTTCTCAGGTAAATCTAAACATAATCACAAACTTGAAAATTAATTTCCCTCTTACCATCATTAGCCTTAGAGGACACAATATATTTAACATGTTAATGTAATTCTCTCATTTTCTCAATAAAGTTTGAACTCAAAGAAGCATAATCTTCAAATTTCCTCATCATGAGGACACCACCTAGCCCATGTCTAATCCTTAATATGTTTTTACATAGATGTTTACATGTTGTTGTGTTTGTATTTTTTGTGTTGTTTTGTTGATGATGATCTCAAGGTATTTTGACATGTTTGGGAGTGTTTTGGAACTATTTTGATGAGTTTAGGAGGTTTCAAGGGCTATGGAGACTTGTTTGAAGATGTTTGGAGGTTCCAAGCCTTGAAACAAGCATCTTTGTATTTTTTCCCTTGTAGGTGGGATGTCCCAACTATAGGTAAGATGTTCCAATTGTAGCTAAGATGTTCCAACTACATTTTAGACATCCTAGCTAACACATCCCATATGATTTTAAGACATCCCAACTATTAATAGATACTTTCAATTGAGATGTTCCATTCTTCTTTGAGACATCCCAAATGAACACAAGATAATTTCCTACAAGTTTTTAAAGATTTAAATCTTGAATTTAAAGATGGAAGATGAAGAGATAGGGGAAAGGATATAAATAGACCTCTTGGACCTTCATTTTTGAAAAGAGAGTCTAGGGAGATAGAGGCTAGTTGAGAGAATAGTAGAGAGAGATAAAGTCTTGGGAAGGTGCCTTGATCATATTCCATGTGAGAGTGTGCTTTCTTTGATTGATTATGTGTTAGAATTTGATTGAGTCTCTTGTTTGTACTTGGAAATTTGTGCTTCCTTTCCACTATAATTTTTAAATTTGAGTAGGAATAAAGCTTTCATTTTCTTTTCTTTTTCAAATTTATTGTTTTTGTGACATTGAGAGAGATTGCATTATGGAATCCATGAAATCTCCTCTTCAGATTAGTATCAGAGTAGCTTGGAATTAAAGAAAATTGCATTCAAGTGGATAATTCTCATCTCAATTACAAAGAATCACTCCAAATTCTTAAGCTTGGATAAATTCCCTCTTGTTACTTGTTCTACTCATCCTAGGGTTTGAAAAGTTTCCTTTGATCCCAAAGTTTATCATATCTTTCAAGAATTTAAAGATAATTATGGAATGTTATATCCATTCACTTTTAATAGTTAGGGTTTGAAGATCTTGCACTCATTTCTCTTAAGATCTAAGTATTCTTGGTTCGGTTTCTTAAGAAATCTTGAGTATTTCACTTTTCCTTGTAGAATTTTGTGAGAATTACCTTTTAGATCAATTTCCATCATGCCTCCAAAGAAGAAGATAGTTCAATATTTGTCAAGAGGCATGGATGACATGAGAAATGCTATCAAGCTTATTATTGAGAGAATTAAAAAGCTTGGAGACAACAAAGGACATGCTACTTCACCAAAAGAATCCAAGAAAGAGTACAATTCATGCAATTCTTCACCAAGACCTTATTTAAGATATTCCTAAATACCATCCCTTAAAGGTGATATTTCTTTTGAAGATGAATACTTTGGGAAAGGAGAAGCTTAATATGATATTTTTCTTCATGCTTCTAATGTTGAGCATAAGTCTCAAGGCTTCATTTTTCCTAGGAAAGTGAAAAAGTAACTTCCTTCAAAGCCTCAAAGAAAGTAAGGCGAAGGAATTACAATCACTATTGAAAAAGATTTCAAACATGATTGAAGGATGCCTCATGTTGAGGTTAAATCCTTCAATGGCATGGAAGGAACTAAATATTTCTTCTCTTGGCTGAAAATGATTAACAAGTACTTTGAACTTGAAGATGTGAAAAATCATTAAAAGGTATCTTATGCTAAAACCAAATTAGAAGGCATAGCACTTATATGGTGGGAGAAGAAAAATCATTCTTAAAGGGTGAAAAATGGTACTCCTATCAAGGTTTAGTCTTTAATGTCATTCATGCTTAAGCAAAAATTTGAAAAGACTCATCATAATCAAGAGGCCATCCAAAAATTGAAGTACCTAACTCAAGGTGATAAGAGTGTGAAGGACTACTACATGGATTTCTGTAAGGATTTCCAGCTTGCAAAAGTTCATTGGGATGATTGCAAAAATTTTCAAAAGGTTAAGGAGAAGTGTATTTTGTCTTTTAAAATTGGTTCTTTTCAAGATGATACCTTGTGACATCCTTCCTATCGATTGTGCTTATCTTATTTTGGGAAGGCCTTGAAACTTTTATAAAAAGGATTTTTTTAGTGGTGTAAGAAATGTTTGATCTATTCCAAGAGAAGATGGGATACATGAACTCATTCCTATGACTTGGTAGTAGTATAAGGAAACTGTCCCTATTAATGCTTCATTGATCTTGCTTAGTGAGAAAGAGTACCTACAAGCACATGAAGAGGTTGGGCATGGTTTTGTCATTATGTAAACACTTGCAACAAGTGAAGAGGAGCATACAAACTAACTTCCTCTAGCGATGCAACCTTTGGCATTGGAATTTGTTGATCTTTTCAAGGGAAAATAAGAAGGGCTTTCACCAATGAGATCCATCCAACATCAAATAGACTTCATATTGAGAGCTACAATTCCAAATGAAAGAGCCTATCCCATGACTCCAAATTAGAGGGAAGAATTGAGAAAGCAAGTGAATTACTCTCTAATGGTTTAATTAAGGAATCCATCTCTCCTTGTACTATTCCAGCTATGTTAGTTCCCAAGAAGGACATTGATGAATTAAGGATGTGCATAGATTCTAGGGCTATTAATAGGATTACTATCAATTATATTTCCTATTCTTAGGATGGATGAAATTCTTTATGTGCTTGTAAATGTTGATATTTTTTATAAAATTGATTTAAAAAGTGGTTATTATCAAATACGGATTAAACTAGGAGATGAATGAAAAACAAACTTTAAGACACTAGATGACTTGTATGAGTGGTTAGTCATGCCTTTTGGACTAAGCAATGCTCTAGCCATATTTATGAGGCTCATGAATGGAGTCCTAAGGGATTTTATTAGTAAATGTTACATTGTTCTCTTTGATGACATTCTTGTATGTAGTTCTAAGGAAGAGGACCATGTACATCATTTGAGGATCATTTGATCCAAGTTACAAGAAGAAAATTTGTGATTAATGCCAAGAAATGGCAATTCATGAAGAAAGAAATTGTCTAACTAGGGCATGTTATCTCCAAGAACCAAGTCAAGAAGGAACCAAGTAAGATAAAGACAATTAAGGAGTGTCCTTCACCTAAGGATGAAGGAGAAGTGAGATCTTTTCTTGATTTAGCTGGCTTTTATTGAAGATTTGTTAAGAATTTTAGTTTCATTGCATGGCCTATGCTCTCTTTCTTGAAGAAAAATTCAGCCTTTGTGTGGGATAATGAGAAAGAAAAATCCTTTCAAGCATTGAAAGAGAAACTTTGTAATGCTCCAATTTTGGCAATTCCAAATTTCTCAAATATTTTTGAAGTGGAAGTAGATGCAAATAGGCTTGCTATGAGAGGTGTGCTTTCTCAAAAAGATAATCTAGTTGCATTCTTTTTCAAAAAATTTAATGAATCTAGTTAAAATTATAGTATTTATAAAAAGGAGTTATATGCTCTACTTCAACCCATTAAATATTGGAGATATTACTCAATAGGATTAGAGTTTCTTTCATTTACTAATCATAGAGTGATTCAATTTTTAAATTCTCAAAAGAAATTGACTGTCAAGGACATGAAATGGGTAGAGCAATTACAAGAATTTAATTTTTTTTTTGAAACATAGGAGTGAGAATTCTAATGTTTTGTCTAATGCTTTGTCTAGAGTTCATCTTATTTCTTCTAATGTGAAAGTTCAAGTATTTGACTCTTTTTCTTCATTATATCCTAATGATAAGGATTTTGGTGCAATTTGGAAGGAGTTATCTTCCCCATAATTTGGAAGGACTAATCAATGGAAAGCTTATTATGTGAAGAATGGGATTTTGTTTAAGGATGGAAATATTTGTGTTTCAAAATTTGATTTTCGATACAAACTCCTTGAAGAGAAACATCAAAGTGACATGGTTGTAGATATGGGCAAGACCAAGACATTGGAATTATTGAGCAAAAATTACGTTTGGCTAGGTATGTATAATGATGTGGTTAAATTTGTAACAGAATGCTATACTTATCAAAATTTCAAAAGGGGAAAAGGTGTGGATGGCTATTATCTACCTTTCCCAATCCCGAATTCTCCTTGGGAAAGTATCTTTAGACATTGTTTATGGCATTCCTAAGACAAGATTTGGTCATGATTCTATACTTGTTGTAGTAGATAGATTTGCCAAGATGGCTCATTTTATTCCATGCAAGAAAAGTAGTGATGCTTCCTATGTTGCACATTTATTCTTTCAACATGTTATGAGGCTACATGGCATCCCTTTAAACATTGTGAGTGATAGGGATGTTAAGTTTACTAGCCATTTTTGGATATCACTGTGGAAACTACTTGGATCCAAGTTGTCTTTTTCTATAGCCTATCATCCCAAACTAATGGGCAAAGTGAAGTTGTGAATAGGTCTCTATTGAAGATATTGAGGTGTTTGTGTGAGGATCAGCCACAAAGGAGGGAAAACATGTTGGCCCATGGTAAATTCTCATATAATAATGCTTCCCATTCTAGCATTGGTAATAGTCCCTTTATGGAAAATTATGGGTTTTTAGCAAGAATTTTTGTGCAATTTGGAAGGAGTTATCAAGACTTATATTCTTTATGATGAGATTTCATTTTTGCTTAGGCTGACATGACATTGAGCACTTTAAAATGATATTATTTAGTGGGCCTTGTAAAGGAAAAACATTCCTAATAAATATATTATAGTGATTCACAATATGTATAAAGGAGCTACAACTAAAACTAAGCACTTTTAGGTTAGAATGTTGTAATTCTTTTTATTAATGAAATCATCATTATCATTGTTCCTTTTTCATATCTAGATTTCTCATTTTCATATCTTACAATGAACTTAATTGGGATACATGGATCATCTTCATCTTAGCTTTATCCCAGTTGCATAGGATTGGCATAAGTTGTTTTTCTCTATTTCACTTTAAGAGGAGCCATATTAACATTAATATCCAATTCTCAAATATCTTTCTTTATTTTTGCATACTAAATATGCTTTGACCTATCTTATTGTTGTTTTCCTTCTATTTATATTAAGCATCCTCTTCTAACATACATACTCTAGGGTCTTCTTTACACATGACTAAGATTTCGAGACATCTTCTATTAATATTTTCATATATAAGTGCTACCCATAAGCTTTTCCTAATAAAAGAATTGCTAATGTTATCTTTTGTAGTGACATCCAACATCCACTTTAATCCTTACATCTTCACTACATGCACACATTATGATGTTTGTTTTTATTTGGCCAACTTTCTATATCATATGGGATGTAGGGGATGGTAATAGTTTTATAGACTTTTCACTTCAATATAGTGGAAATGATTTTTTCACAAAATGTGATACTCATTTTTTATCCTTTTATATATTTTACTTTAGTTCTATTTGTTAGATCATTACTAATTTTACTATCCATTCAAATACGTGATTCTAAGTATTTGAATTGTTTACTATAACTTCATGGTTTTTAATCTTGATCTTCATGTCATTGTTCCATGCTTAACATTAATAACACACATAATTAGTCTTTTGCTCTTGAATAAGCTTACTAGTTGAATTGTAAGTTATTCCATGTTCTTTCTACTAAAAATCTCTAATCCTCTCGATTGATATATATGCCTAATCATTATCATCCAAACTTTGTCCCAACAAAATGGGGTTGGCTATTTGATATACACAAAAAGAAACTTAGAGATAGTAGCATATTCTTTACCCACAAAAAGGAGAAGATGTGATCCACTATTAATAATAGTTTCCGAATATGAGGCTATTCCACTATTGCTCGTAAATTACTAAATTCAATGGATAAAATTTAGTAATTCCCTAAATACTAAATTATTTGAATTTAATTGCCAAATTGAGTTCATGATAGTAAATTAGTAATTCATAACCTATGCCATAGTTAATTTCCTTTTTATGTCTTGAAAAGAAAGAGAAACGCAAAACAAAAACAGAAAACAAAAGCCATGCCATAAATACAACTATGGTAATCATGTCCGGATTTCTAACCGGATTTCTAAATTCTTGATTAGGTTCGTTATAGTTTCACTCATAACACCGGGAAAGAAACGAAACACCGACACCTAAAGTATCGACCCAAATCATGATGGTGAGTTTCAGACGTTTCTCTCACAGGACATATACCACTTAAACTGCATAAAGAATTGATAAATAAAGGACATGTCCGTGGTCGTTGGTGGAGTCAACAGACACAAACAGAGCAAAGTTTGGCAGAACTAAATTTGACATATACTACTTAAACCGCATAAAGAATTGATAAATAAAGGACATGTTCGTGACCGTCGGTGGAGAGTCTATTAAACGAGGACAGAAACAAAGCAAAGTCAGAAACAAGGCAAAGTTTGGCAGAACTAAATTTGGAAATGGTAACTAGAAAGATGATTTTGAATTGACTGCAAGGCATGTCTGGGAGGAAAGGTGAACAGAGATGTCCACACCAAAGTGAGATCGACCAACTCCAGACATAGCTATGCAATCAACGGATCTGGTAACAAACAGATCGTTGGCTGAACTACTTTTTAAAATGTTAGGTAAATTGCCAAAAAGTTAACATAGCATGATAAGCAGCAGTACACGTTGAAAATATCAACAGTATTCTCATTCCTTAGTCACCCAACATAGCTGCAATAACCACCAAACTTGGACAAATTTATGTTGCATGATGATAATCTGTGATTATCATTTTCGTTATAAATAGCGTTACCCTGCTGCATTCCATATCACCATATGCACATTTCAACTTCCAGCATTTGCAGAGTGCCCNGAGGCTACATTACTCAAATCAAAAGCCAATAAGCCAACTGCAACATATAATTGATAGAACTAAAATACCTGTGACACCTTCACAAGGACCATATAAAAATGCTCTACCAGCGATAGAAGGTTAGGATTTTAAGCATCAGCAGGTGGAGGAGCAGGGAATGAAGGGATTTGGACAGATGGAATATGAGGAAATGAAATTGTGGGGAGGGGAGGCAATGCAGTCTGTGAAGGCGTTTGTGGGATTGAGATTTTGGGAAAAGGAGGCAGTGCATTGGGCTTAGGAATTCCTGAAGAACTTGTGGGCATCTGCTGTGGCTGAGGCAGAGGAGGCAGACCACCACTTGGATTGGGAATGGATGATGGGATCTGCTGTGGCTGTGGCAGAGGTGGAATTCCGGCTGGTTTTNGTAGAGCATTTTTATATGGTCCTTGTGAAGGTGTCACAGGTATTTTAGTTCTATCAATTATATGTTGCAGTTGGCTTATTGGCTTTTGATTTGAGTAATGTAGCCTCACCCTTGGATCCTTCACCCTAGTTATAAATTTCCCTATTCCAAATTTGGTTTTGTAATCCCTTTTGGTGTTTTACATTTATAAGTTTGTTTATTATTCATTGTTCACTGTTTCTCCCATTTTTATGTTTATCGGTTGATGATATCCAATTGCAAAATCATCGGTAATTAGCAACAATAAATATTAAGTAAAAATATGTAATAAGTATTTAAATATGTTTACCATGAATTCTTCATTGACCGCACTGTAGTACCGTGGATGATTACGATTGTCGTCACAAATATATAAGTTTAATTCATTAGATATTTTATATTTGTAAAATGTAATTAGCCTTAATCAATAATTCATAAGTAAAATTTCACTTGTTTTTATTTTTATAAAGAATGTGGAAATATATTTAAATGAGAAGCCGGTAGTAAATGGTGCATATAAATAATATGTTTGGGCTACATAGAAGTGTATCTTACCTCAAAAATCATGAATGCTAATTTAGAAATTTGAGAGATTAATGACCCTTTGGTTAGCTCTTAGTACTTTAATCTCGAAAGTATTGGGTTGAAAACCATGTAGCAATATCCTAAGAACCTTACCCTAAAGTCATTATTCCAAGCATATCCAATAGCTTTACCCTAGGAAAACATAAATGAAGAGATTTTAAATATATATAATGAAGAGGTTTTTTTAATTTAAAAAAAAATTATTTAACTTTTAGCTCCTCTATTCTTCTTTATAAAATGTAGAATTGTGTTACTATACCTCAATAAAGAGATAGTATTTGCAAGTTTTTTCCTTGAAACAAAATCATAAGATCATTGTTTGGGTTCATGGAATTACGATATGTACATGTTGTGAAGGATTAAATAGTGAGTTGTTAGAAGAAGCTCATGAGCCTTTTAATTTCTACCTTTCGAAGTTGGGTTATCAACCTTCTAGTTTGGAATTTGGATAAAAAGATTAAATATAGTTTTCGAAAAAATTTAAAACTTTATGAGTTTGGTCAAAGTCTAGAATTCCATTATATTGTTTGATTTAAATAACTTACATTAATTATAAATTTAGCTAGGTGTAGTTTGTTAAATTTTACAAAAACATATCCAATCTGCTGAGTGGCGAGGTACCCCTACACTCAACCATACGAAACGAGCGTAGCACACACGATCCAATCGAACTCTGTAGACTAAATGCTTAAATGCCCCATGGAACACTTGGGGTTAATCGTTCGTTGTCTTCCCAAACTTACTTGTTGTTGTCATGGTGTATGGTTAAGTAAGTCTGAGGTATATGATTTTTATAGTGTTTTATGGTTTTATGTCTTCTATGCTAAGAGCGAAGGGTTGGGAAAGCTATTTTCCTATGATTTTTATGGTTTTATGGTTTTACTATTTTCCTTAGTTAATGTTTATCATTTATTGCTCTTTATTGCTTTTATCATTAAGCGGAATGAGTACAACTAATCGTGAGTGCTTAAGTGTAATTACTTGGTAACCCATTAGTGTTATTATTTGGTATGCTTAGTAATGGTATGCTTGGTAATTCCAATGGTAGTTGCACGAAGTCCAAGATGTGTAAAAAAGGTTAGGAATAGATACTCATCACATGTAGGCTAGTTTAGAATTTACTTTCCATTATTAATTAGATTAAATAATTAATTTTTCTATTATTATTAGGAGTAGCATAAGGCCATAATAACATCAATTATCATATGCCTCACTTTGGACTAGATCATACATGACAAAGTTACCACTAGTCCAAGTGGGAAGACAACAAACTACAATCAAGAAATAACGATCTAGATGTCACAACTATTTCCATTCATGGAATTTGGTTGAATCATGCATGAATGCTTGTGATTCATATAGCTGGACGTAATAGGTACCCATCACTCATCATTGGCACTATTATCGACGATGGTGCTAGTTATTTGGATTAGTTATATTATACACAATTGTTGTAAATGCATTAATGATTTATCTTTTAGAAAACATTAAGTTGCACACATCATTAACTAACAATAATGTCCTTTTCACATGAAAGCAACAATGCATCATATGAAGAGAACATTCATTGAAGAACTAATGAGATATATATTGAAGAAAATTGGAGCGACCAACCTCATGCAAGGGTTTCATATGTTCATGACCATCCTTATTACACTCAAGGACTATATTCACCTAAGGTAGACAATCCTAGAGGAGATGGAGTAAGTCCTAGATCAAGGAGGGCCTCAAGGCCTAGGACCTTCTCAAAACCTAGAAAAGATAAATCAAGGGATCATGAAGAGAACTATAGAAGCCATGGTAATTCTTATAGTTCTTCATCCTTCTCTTCCTCTTCAACGTCTGGTTTTGACGAAGATGAACATAGGTGTAGAGATAGAGCTCCACTATGGGATTGAGATAAAGATAGAAATCAAAACCAAGGGAAAAATAAAAGACATCAAAATGAGCATAGACAAGATTATCACAACCAGACAAATAGAAATAGAAATTTTCATCATGAAATGTCTAATGTTAGTGAATCCTTGTTGGACACTATGAGCATGATGTAGATTACAGAGGTAGTTAAAATACTCCACAAGCATTGAAGGAAAAGTTGCATCAAAAGGCTTTATATGAAAAACATTCCTAAATTTGCAGGAGGCTATAATTCTAATCCACAACATCATTTACAAGCCTTCCATGATGCTTTCATCTTATAGAACATTGAAAGCGAGTGGCAAAAGCTTAAGCTATTTCCTAGGAAACTAATAGATAAAGCTGAAGCATGGTATATATTGTTGCAACCAAATTCAATCCATTGATCTTCAACAATTTTGGAACTCTTTAATGAGAAATACCAAACCTATGTGACGATGTCCAACCTAAGGAAATGAATCCACAGATGGAAACAGGAATAACATGAACCCTTGGATATGGCCCTAGATAGATACTATTCTCTACTATATAGATGTCTAGGACATGGTTTCTCTCAAGAAGAGCAACTTTTCCACATCATAGATGGGCTTCGTAGTCAAACGAGAGAGATCCTTGGGATTTATGATCATGGTTAGTTATACGAATTAGAAGTCCATTAGATATAAAGGCTAACCAAGTGGGTGGCAAAAGAAGAAGGAGAGCTATGTAAATGAGAGAATTTTGAGGAATATCACTGGATCCAACTCTTCAAAAGAAGAGGATTTATCTCCATGATAAGGAAAAAGAGGTAGCCCTCGATGAGGTGATTTCACAATAGACCTTGCCAATGCAACAGTCTATTGCTAAACTTCAAAGCAAGACTAGATAAGATGTCAAAATGGATAAATGAGAAAGTTACAACTTGCGTAGAAGTCGTAGAGGAGAGAGTAATGTAAAAAAAATCAAGTGATCACAACAAAAGAAGGAAAAGTGACTAAGAGATAGGTAAGAACACTGATTGACAAAAAAGGAAAATGACTGTAAAAGAAGAAACTATAGACTTAACCACTAAAAAAGATGATGCATGTAGCATCTTCCTATATGATCATCAAAAAGGCTATTGCCCAGTTATGTTACATTTACATGAGTATTGGGATTTTGCTTTGAATCCCAAGTTTGTACAAAAGTAAATGCCTAGGAAATTACCTCTCACAAGGTAATTATAGATAGTCCAACAACCAATCATACTATCCTAGTGGGACTTCTTACCAGCCTTAACACTATCATCAACTGTAGTGGAAAAACCCATAGTTGTGGGGAAGGTCATCATCAAACCAACACTACCCTTATTATTAGCCATACTCGTCTAGATACTATGTTCAACAACTTTTTTCCCCAACTAGTTCTACTACCTCTACCTCAAATCACTACTAGCATTCTCCTAAATATCATCAACCTACAATATCTTCTATGAGATCACCACCTCACACGTCTCACCCTCTATCATATCCTCAAGATTCTCATACTCACCTCAACCACATATCTCAGTCGACAACACAAGAAGGTTCAGCATCACAACATCAATGAAACAATGCCACTTGTGCTACGAACATACATAGAAATGATAATGCTAGTAGATCTCCACCACAATCTCAGAAATGTCCTTTTTTTAGGATAGTTCCCATGCATGAGCACAACACTCATGGAGCTACTAACTAATCCAAACTAGCATAATGCCAATCAATTGCAACATCCTTCCTCTCACAACCAATGTCCTCTAATCCTATGAAAAGGCCAACATCCATCATTACTCCAACACTTGACAGAAATGATGAAACTTGCACTATGGAGAGACAAAAGAATCCATGCATCACTAATCATGATGAAGGGTGCAATCATAGGCTAGACATTCACAAAGTTAACACAACAACTATTCTAATCCATTGTATGTTTCAAAATCAAGTGTGTGAGCAACAACCCATCTATGTAGCCATCACTAAATCGAAAGACATCCAATGGCTTGAAAATGAAAGTCTAACACTATTTCACAAATGCATGGAGCTTGCCTACCCATTTATCAATTCTTTTCATGATCAAAAGTTTAGTCATGGGGAAGATGCCCCATCATAAAATGAAGAATTAATAAGCATTTTTCATCTTCTTGTTTTACAATTTTTTATCATTTTTTCATTTCTTGATACAATTTTTTCCCATCCTTTTCAAATTTTTTCAC
Source organism: Gnetum montanum (assembly GCA_015680685.1). Classification (NCBI taxonomy): domain Eukaryota; kingdom Viridiplantae; phylum Streptophyta; class Gnetopsida; order Gnetales; family Gnetaceae; genus Gnetum; species Gnetum montanum. The sequence continues at coordinate 329,092 of MNCI01017754.1, read as the reverse complement.
ACTTTTTTTTATGTCCTTTGTTAATAAGCTCAATTGTGAATAAAATGACAAGATGGAGTCCAATGAGATGAGGTTTTCTCTATGTTGTCAAAGTCATGAGGGACTAATTATCTAGACAGTGAGGCCACATCATCCATCCATCCATCCCATTAATAAGAGGTTCTAACCATGGTCATAATGATATTTGTTTCCATCATCAAACTAAGAATAAACTCGTAATCATTGTGCTTGAAAAAAAATGTGAAGAGCCAAGGGAGAATGTGAAGGGTGTGACATTTGTATGTTCTATCATGTTGCTAAGGTTGTAATTATATCCTTGTAAATCTAATGAAAAATGGGAGTAAGAGTAAAATAAGTGTGACCTTACCATGTTGCTAGGAAGACATGTCACACATGGCTGAAGGTTGTCCTCTGGGAAGGTTAACATAGATAAAAATAAAATAACAAGGCATAGAATAAATTCCTAAGGGTACCACTGGGAAGACATGTTACCCATGCTTGAAGGTTGGTGGCTTCTTACAAATAAAAAAAAAGTGCCATGAATAAACTCCTCCCTTGGACAAAATGCCAAATGATGATACTCGCAATGGTGGTAGTCTTATGGTTGTAAATCCAAAAGATAAAATAATGGAATGTCATTGGAAAGTGGTTTGGACTTGGTTTGAATCTTGGAAAGAAGGGCTAATGATTACTTTAATTATTAATAACACACAAGGATTTATTATTCCTATGGTAAGTCACCTCACTTTTAATTTTTACAATCCTTTCTAAAATCCATCTCATCTCACTGTTCATATGGTCATAACTTGTGGTTTTTTGTAACATAGAGTTATTATCTCAAATTGGTGGTTCTAACATGTGTGTTTTGTGAGATAGGTATGTGTTGCATTCAAAACCTTTGGTGCCTACAGACATTTTTAGGTGTGGTTATACAAGGATATTAAGCACTAGATCCTGCTTTGGGGAGGATCCACTTGTATAACTATTGTAACATGTACTTGTCTAACACAACCACATCATCTTGAACCTTCCAAGTGCATAAATGTCAATTTCAAAACCTTCCCGTATCATACAACCTATTTGTTCTATATCATGGACTCGATACCCTTTTATTACATCTTCCAAATCTTTTAATTCTTACTATTCCATTTTCTAACATTACCAGTGTCTAAATATGTATTCTCACTTACCGTAGAACTTTGGACTCTACATGAAACCTTTCAACCAATCACAAAGCTTCATTTTCCATGTTGAGTGTTCCCATGAAATGCAATTCTGAAGCCTCTAATATCACGTCGAAGGGGAGTTAATATCAGCTACCCAATATTAAGTCCAACAAAATCTATAAATATGACCTTAGCAATTCTTTAGAAACCATTTTTATCATTTGTAGCTAAGGGAGCTTTTGCATTTTTCTCTCAACCAAGAGCTTTGTGCATCCAACTTCCATACATGATATCTAGCTCCATACTGCTTTGATTTTTGTGGTTTTCAAACCTATTTGATCCTAGAGTGTTCAATATTGTTGGGGGGATGCTTGTGTCAAAAACTTGTGCCAATTTTTCAAAATTTGTTATCACTCAGAAGGTATTATAATGGCAAGAATTTTGAAAAAACTTAAGCTTTTTAATGAACAATCAATTGTATGCATGCCAAAACCTTTAATTAACACTCTGGAGGAATCATAACTATCATTATCAACCATACATAAGGAAAATAAGTCAATTGCAAGGGATTATAGAAGAAGTTAACACTTTTTGGGGCATTTTTCTTGAAATTTTTCTAACCTTGCAATCACATGAATTAAGAACTTAATGAAACTAAGAAAAAAAGTATGGTATAAACCTATTGATGATAAATGAAAAACACATTAGCAACCTAGAATTCTTAATTGAAGAGGAGGATAAGAAGGACCTTCACAGGATGCAAGCAAATACCCTAAGGGTGGTAGATGCTAACCATGAGAACAAGGTTGTAACTATCGAAAACGTTAGTGGCTAGAATCATTAAGGGGTCAATGGATGCACAACCTAGCTCCACCCCCCCTCAAGGGCATACTAGAAGTGGAGATGGGGCACCCTGAATGGTCTTGTTGATTAGAGAGGGACTTTGCCGATTACAAATGGGGTGGTGGATGCAACCAAGGATGTCATGGTTAGCCGAAATGTGAATGCAAATGATGCTAAATGGTGCTAAGTGTCAAAGTAGTGTTTCAGAGTGCTAAGTGTAGAGCATAGTCATGGGTGGGGGCAAGCGTAGTCAAGGGTTTCAGCATGAATGGGGATGCCAACCCATGAAGACTGTGATCTAAGCATAGTTCAAATGTGACCATGCATTAAAAATGCAAAAAAAAAAATATGAAGAAAATGCAAGAAATGCAAGGAAAACATGAAAAATGTAGGAGAGAGAAATGGAATACCACCCAATTGAGGTTGAGCATAGTTAGCTCCAAAAGGAGTTTAGAAGGTATGCAGTGTACAACAGGCACAATGGAGAGCATAGTCACTCGATGATGTCAAGTTATGAAGTTTGGTACTTGTCGTGGTGTCTGTGCTTGCCAAGTTAGTTGCCATGGTGTACCCTTGGCTATGGTATCCTATAGGGTTGCAATGAGGCTATGGTGGGTCATGGTATATAACTCTACCTCTCTGCCAGTGCTGTTGGATTTCATTCACCCAAATGCCAAATGCCAATGCCAAGAATGCCAACTGCTAAGATGCGGAAAGCCAAAAATGCCAACTAGAATGTGAATTATCAATTCCTAAAATGTAAAGCACTAGGGTATTTATAGGGTTAGGGTTGTTATGAAATGTAGATTAGGTGCCACGTGGCAATGGGGTAGTTGGGACTATGCTATAGCCCAACTACACTCTCCATTAAAGCAAGCAGTGTTAAGTTTTGTTCTACCTTGATTCACTTTGCAAGGTTAAGAGAGTGTGCTGAGAAAATCGCAATGTACTTGACAAAATGCAAAAAATACCAAAAAATGCAACTTTTGGAGACTACACTCTGGGACTATGTTGTCCACTATGGGCAGTGGTGTTGAGCATACTTACAATTTTGGGGAGAAGGGGGATGCAAAAAAGATAAATGCTACTGCTGGAGGTGTGTTGGAGCTGATGCGAATGCTGGTGCTATGTTGTGAAGGCCTTTGGAGGCTATTCTACATGTCTATGCTTAACTACTCTCTGCATTAGGGGAGAACGTAGTACCAGACTTAGGCAAAATTCTAGCAAAATGTGGCTAAGTGCTGACTATGCTCTAGGGGAGGCTGACTATGCTCCTAATTGGACATGAGTGTAGTCCCAGCACTCAGAAACAATCTTGCAAAATCTAGCTTCTAGAATATTTATGCTTGACTACACTCCCAAGCGTAGTCCCAATAATTAGAAAAAGTTGCCACAACTAAGCTTCTAAGCTAACTATGCTAACTATGCTCTAGAGCATAGTGAGGATTGTAGTTCTAGCACTTAGAAAAATCTTGCCAAAACTTGGCTTCCAAACTATCTACCCTTGACTACGCTCTCGAGCGTAGCCTCAACAGTTAGAAAATTTTTGCAAACCTAGGCATCAATGCTAACTACACTTTGACTACACTCCTAAGCGTAGTCTCAGTAGTTAGAAAAATTTGTCCAAATTGGGCTTCCAAGCTAACTATGCTTTGACTACACTCCCGAGCATAGTCTCAGCAGTTAGAAATTTTTTTGCAAAAAAATAGTTCTTCATGTTGACTACACTTGACTACACTTCCAAGCACTTAGAAAATTCTACAATAAGTTTCGTCATTCTAATACTTAAAAAATTTATGCAACTAGTAGTTTGATCTAACTATACTATGCTGACTGCACTCTAGTGCAGTGGAGAAAGTAATCCCAACACTTAGAAAAATTTCCAAAAAGTACCATCATTCTTTCTGACACTTAGCCAAATTTGCAGTCGAGAAGTAGTAGTCGAAATTCTTGTGGTGTTTCATTGGCCTCTCTTTGTTGATGTCTAGAGGAGTGGCTCAAGAGATATCAACAAAGAATAGCAAAACACCATAGCAGACTTGGCATCAACATTGCTCGTCGATGCAAGATCGGGTGTTTTTTTACCACACTTAAGAATGCAGAGGATAGTGGCATGCTAAGGGCACAGGGTGTAGGCAATATGCTGGGGAGATGAAATGCAAACAGGGAAGATGAAATGTAAACAATGTATCATGATGTAAGATGCAAAGTCAGCATAGTTGACTATAACCATAACATCGAGGATGGCTTGCTCCTGAGACATTGACCTCTCATCGGAGTGCTCATGAGAGAGTCAGTGTGGATTCAAGGCTGGGTTGGTTGCAAAATTGCAATGTTGTCAATTTACTTGGGAATGTGCATTATCCCATTCTCTTTTATTTTGTTTTTTCACTTTTTTTGTGTTTTTTTGCTTTTTACTTTTTTGTTTCTTTGCCTTTTTGCTTTCTGTGAGGCGAACCTACATTTGGTTCTACGCATTGCTAAAATCTTAGCTACAAGGTGTTGGCCATCAAGTGGACTGCGTGCCACCTAATGGGCTTTGCTTTGATGCAACCACATTATGTTTGTAGGATAGGTGTTTCCTCCTTGGAATGAGTTGCATTACATCTACTTGAGCTTTGACCAACCAACAGAGGCTTCCCATGAGACAAGTTATGTTACGTCCACTTTGGGTTCTATAGTTATTTTGAAGCAAGTGCCATATGCATCATAGTGCGTATGCATCAGAGGCGTTTGCAAGCTTGAGTATGTGGGAAATGCAAGAGTATGCAAATGCATAGGGATGAGTGTACGTAGGCTAAAATCTTAGATTCTTAGCGGGCTTTATCTTTCAAGATTTTGAACAATATCATAATATTTGCTTCCTCTGCGTTGGGATACCACAGCTTTCGATGTGCCTACCCCGTGGACTTCCTGCGAGGTAATAAAAGCACGCATGCATTTTCATTTCTTTATCAAAGTATGATCTGCACCTCGGTGAAGATAAATCGCAACAGACATTCCTAGATCGACTCTTCGATCTACGCATCCCAAACGGAGACTTTTTTTTTTTTTTACATGAGGTTAATGGCTGTTCCAAAGGCAAAAAGACTTTAGAATTGTTGATGGCTTATTGCTACATGTTCAACTGGCGTTTTCAAATTTATTTATTTTTTTCGCATCCAAAAGACAATGAAAGCAACCATATCCAACAATAATTGCATCCGGACTGTGGTTGCAGCTGGACGACTGGGTACTGTGCAGGATAAACAAGTAAGTGTACGGAGCGCAAAAGGCAGCGGTCATGAAAGATTTAGCATGGTCGCTTAAACATTATTTAATATGGTGGCAGTTTCCCTAAGCGGCGTTTCGCATGGCAACGGTTAACAACGGTTGAAGGGTTTCTTCTCCCGCAGGCCGCTATTTACAGCGGAGCCAGCCAGATCCTGCCTTTTGTCTCTACGCACGGACGGCAGGAAACGGTAGGCACACGGTTCTTGCGACCGCCAGTACTCTCAGGCAGCAACAGCAACACAGACGGTAGACGCGGCAGAAAACGGTAAATAGAAGGTTTCACTTTAAAAGAAGGATATATAGGCAATTTGTAACAAGCTTCACATGTGGTTGTAAATGGTAAATAGTATAATGTAGCAAGCAATAAGGTCCAGGAGATCTAACCTTAAATAAAAAGCTCCATCTATTCTTGTATATCATATAAAGGTGAGATATGACTTGCATCAAAGGTTGTGTATCTTGTGTATCTTTACTACCAGTTTATTAACAAATTTTATTTTCATTAATGTTGTTATACATATGGTTAAAAATATTTTATTAGTGGACTTCCAAATAGTGCTAAACTCTAGTATTATATAATTTCTTTGGTTTTCGTATAAGCATTTTAGTTCCACATTACTTTAGAAATAGTTAGCCTCATTAGAACCTAACTATTTCTAAAGTAATGTGGAAAAGGGGATGTGAATAGTGAAAAAGAACTCATATTGCCAATCCCATTTTATTGAAACATGGCTAAGATTATGATAATAATGATGATGATAATGCTAGAAAGTTAACTAAGGTGGATGTTAGTGTCACCTAGGCAACCTTAAAAAAAAAAAATCTATCTCATCTCTTGAAGCTTGTTGAAACTACCAAAATTGATGCTTGTTGTCTTGAGACCAATGGAGGTTGATCATTGGAGGCTCGATAGAGATGAAGCTAGAGCCAAAAGATAAGTTTTGAGTACATGCCAAAAGAAGTTTTAAGACACATGACATTGATGCTTTCATCATGTCTTATCACCTAAGTAACACTTAGAATTTTTGTATTCTTGATTCTATTGAAAGTCACCAAAACTAATGCTCATATGCTAGAACATGATCTAGAATGTCTCCTAGAGTTCTATGGAAGCTCAAAACACGAATTATATGATGATTTCAAGCCATTTTGATGATCCAAATAAATGTAACAATGTCAAAACCACACTTTTCTTAGTCATTGAAAAGCTAAACAAGTGGATACAAAATTGCCCCCTCTTAATGGATGCTATTGAAGTGTTAAAGAGGGATCAATAAAGAAGAAGAAGGATGATGATTGATGATAAACCTGCAAAAGGAAAAGTGAGAGGAAAGAAGTGGAATAAGGGAAGAATGTTATGAAGTTTCCACTATAAAATGATGGGGATGGTGTTATTTCATAGAAGAGGGAGATGTCTAGATCATATACACAGCATGGCTAAAGGGATTCCATTGATGATGTTCTTAGTTTGTCTCACTTAAGCTCTCAATACATTTTCACTAGAATAGATTAAAATTGCTCAATCCTCATTGATGTGCTGATGAAGAAAGGGATAGAGATAGGAAGGAAATTTAGTGAAAGAATGAAGAAACATGATAAAGGATAGATGAAATATAGAGTTGGAAAATCAAGAAAATAATAAAATAGAAAAAGAAACGAGGGACATCTCCTATACACCTTGTTGAGCTGCTACATCACAAAAGTGAGACATGGCTATATCCCATGCTCTAATGATTATTAATGATTTCTATATTAATAGATTGATTTTCTTTCTATCCCACTCAAATTACACACATTCTCATAGGAAGTAAAACTAATAGGATACTTAATGACTCTCTTCATGAGGTAGATCACTTGGAAAGATCATCATCATAACATGCTAATGCAAAGAAATATTAGTAGAATGGGACAAGAAGAGATTTGTAAAGATAGATAAAGTTGTAATGAGAGAGATGTAGAAGAATGATATTACAAAATAGAGAGAGGGAGAGAGAGGATGAAAAGAAAGATAGAGAGAGAATCAAATATAATACAATAAAACATAAATAAGGAGAAACAATTAGAACAAACTTGATGATTTTTACCTCTCTCTTTTTTAACCTCAAATATAGTAACCCTTAAGGTATGCTTTGTTCATGGGATCTTAGCACTAATTCTTTTTTGAATCTACCAAATAGTATGCTTTATTACTAAGAGTATTGATGTTGAAGTAGAACATGGTTCTTACATGGTGATAGATGATGTTACTATAGATAAAAATACACCTGTAGCTAGAATGCCCCTAGTTGGGCATAGATGGGATTCTTGGTATGATTGTGGTTAGGCTAATAATGTCTTAAGAATAAGTTGAATGATTATGATTAGTTTCAAAGTTGATTAAGAGATAAATTTCCCATAGGGATTAGAACATAATGATGAATGAATGATATAGAGAAATACAAAAAAGATATGGGATCACAAAAACTAATAGGATGGTACATATGCAAAACAATGATGACTAAACAATGTAGAGAAAGAAGAAGAATAAATGTAAATCATGGTAACTAAAGAGATGGCACCTATGGGAAGAAGGAATAAAGTATAAGTAGTGATGTTGGAATGTCTGTGTTTTTCATCTTAATGTCCCTTCTAGACAATGTGTTTGTATTTGATATGTGTTTTTATAAATGTTTTGGAGATTTACAATTTCCTCCTATTTCTAAAGATGCAATTTATAAGTTTGCAAATACATTCTCTGCTCGAATGTCTACATCCATTAAGCAAACAGAAGCAATCCTAAATATAAAAGGAAAAGGAATTAGACCAGTATTTCTACCATTGTTTACAGAAGAAGAAGTAGATAAATGGAAAAATCAAGGGCACAATTATGTACATTTAGGACAACTTGATATATTAGTTAGTCCAAAGTTCAATTATGATATAGGTGCAGAGTATGTTGTAACATTATGTGATAGTAGAGTGATTGGTGATGGAATTAACACCGGTCCAGATGTATCTTGGGAGAAAGCTAAGATCTGTCAATTTCAAGGAACTCTTGATTCTGATGCAATATGCATTGTTCAACCAAACTATCAATTAGCATTAGCTGATGATTATATTACCAGTGCATTACTAATTTGTATTGAAGTTCATGGTGTAGAGTTACTACCAGGCTCAGTATATGCTACTATAGCTGCAAGGGGAACCTTTCAGTTATCAAATACTATTCTGATGAATCACAAATTAAAATGGGGAGTTCAATTCCCTAAAGGTAGTCAGAATTTAATTCAATGTGGAAGAAGTATTAATGTCCCTGGTTATGTCAACTCTTTTCCAAACATTCAACATTTATTATTACAAGAGCAAGAGTTTAAAACTTATGAAAAGCCAAAGATGAGATGGAGTCAATATCCAATACAACAATTTGCTAGATCTGTTGTTATTACTCTTGAAGCTGTTCTTGCTGTTCTACCGCCTAGAAAGTTATCTGAGAAAGGAAGCTCTTCGTCAACAAAAGATGAAGGATCTACTTCACCAAATTTTGATATAAGAGGAACTTTATACAAATTTCAACATAGAATAGCTATGTTCCAAGCAACCTCTTACAGACAAGTAGGGGATAGATGACTGCTAAGCGGAGGAAGATGGCCTCCTCTAGCTACTTATTCGACAACAGCATCCAGACAAGATCCACCTCAAACAAGAGCAGATTGCAGTTATTTATTAGAGCACTTAGTCAACAGTGCTACTGATCAACAATCTGATGTACGCCAATTAAATTATCTAGTACATTGGACATCCTATGCTTCTCAACATATTCAACATGTCAAAGATCAATTAGAGCAAATTGAAGACAAGGTAGACAAAACAAATGATGCTGTAGGACAATTATCTAAGGAAATGACTAAACATCTACAAGTATATGAGCAAATTCAGAAGGATCGAGAAGAAGCAAGAAGTAAGAGAATCCAAGTAAAAGAGAATACTGCTAAATTTCATGAGATTTTCACCCTTGAAAATCAACTGAAGTTACTTGCTCCTGATATAGATCAGCCAAAGCCTCTTGCTAAGGAAACAGTGGTCGTTGATGCTCGCGATAAAGCTCTATTAGACAAAATCAAACGTCTAATGACTAAAAAGAAAGGCAAAAAGCCCTCAACCAGTACAGAACCATCAGCACCTCCAGAAGAAACTCCAGAAGTTAAATCTGAAGCATAAGTTAAACCTCCAAAGGATGTTTCATGTGAACAAAGAATTATGATGGCTTGTCACCAACCTACAAGACCATGGCAACGACCTCCAATTAACTCGCCTCCAGCTTATTCAGCATTCCAACAATGGCCAAATTCATCCATTCCAGTGATACATATTGATTATCTACCACCCAAAGAAGTATTGCATGCACTAAGATTATGGATTGATCAACTTCGAGTTGCTATGCATATTCTTGGCTTAGATGAAAGAACAACCATTATTGGTGCATTTACCAGATCAGCTGGTAAAATTAGACATTGGTGGAAAAGTGCTACTACTAAGCAACAAGATCAATTGTTGCAAACAGGTTTGCACGGTGTATTTTTCGCTTTAGTTACTCAATTCACAGTAGATTTATCCTCTAAGTTGAGACTTAAAGATAAGTTATTATTAAGTCAGAGAAAATTATCAGATTTAAGGTATTTTGAGCAATTTAGTGCTGAATATGGAAATGAAGTATACAGATTAGCATTACATAGAGATCAGATGATAAAATTTTTATATTTAGGAAGTTTACCTGCAAAGTTAGGAAAAATGGTGTTGTACAAAGCTCTAGAAAAGGAGATTGATTTAAGTTTAACATATTTTACGGATGTGGTGCATATGGTACGACAAGAATTACAGTTTGCATGTTACAATGTATCCTTGCAAAAGTTGTTACCCAGTGCCGAAGTTTGTTTCAACCTAGATGGCGTTGATTCGTTTGGACCTCCTGCGAGAGCTCCTGCTAAGAAGAGAAGATTCAAAAGAAGATCTATTCCAAAGTTCAAAAAAACTTGGTGCAAAAATCCTATAAGAAAAGAACAGAGAAAATTCTTTGCAAGAAAAAGAAAAGGCTCAAATCGACGAAAAGCTGTTACATGTTATACCTGCAAAAGGCAAGGTCACTATGCTTATGAATGTCCTGAAAAGCCTCCCAGAAATGGTGCAAAGATCAAAGCGTTCTTTGAATAGACTCCTGATTTAGAATTGGTTGATGATCCAGAAGAATGTTTTGATAATTGTTTTGAAATTAATTCTGTTTCCACTTTAGAAAGCTCGAGTTATACTACTATGTCCGAACCAGAAGCCAAAGGTAAAAGCAACATGATGCAAGGTGTGTTAGATTTTTCTATTTCTGATGAAGAATGGTTATCCAACATTTCTCTTACTAGTAATATGGATAATATGGGTCTTAACACAATTATGGAAGAAAGTTGGGAAGATTTAGAAAAATGGTTAGATGAAGAAGCTAATGTTTCAGATTTATCTGATAAAGAACACAAATGGGATATAGAAGAAGCTGATAATGATCCAAGTATTTCTTCAACCTTAGGATGTAAAGAAGTTCTACCACAAGCTGGTACACAAGAGGATTCTTCAACTGATGATGATACTCCTAAACGAATCATCCAAAAGGTACCAAAATTTCTTATTACTCATGAAAAGAAGTTTCCGGTTAAGAAGGAAGTCAAATCAGCTAGGATTAAGAAAAGAAAAGTAAATCCAGCTCTACAACATCAAATCAAACATTTACTATCTTTACAAAGTGTTCTACTTATTCTAATCAAAATAGTTGTAGATGGAGACAAGAAATGACGAAAGTATCAAGCTTTTATTGATGCAGGTGCTACAAATTTTTGCCATAAGGATGTTCTTGAAAAATGGGAAGAAAATACAAAACTAGTTAAGTTAGAGACAATGAATGGAACGAGAATTTTATCTCATTTTGCTTTCAATATTCCAATCTCTTTAAATGATGAATATGTAGGCACAACAAAGTTTGTACAAGTTTCAGATAGTGGTATTGATATTGGATTAGGTGCACATTTCATGGATAGTATAGGTCCTTATACTATTGGTCAAGAAATGATAGTGTGTTCTTCACCATTCCAAGATCCAAGACCCAAGATAATTATTGGAAGAATCCCTACTCAATTACATAAAAAAAAAACATCAACAAATCAAGAAATTCACACAAAATCCAAGTATTTCAGAAATTGTCTCTCAGTTTGAAATAGAAGAAATAGCTAGTGCCAAGTATAAAAATCTACAACAGCTAAAGAAGGCTCAGATCAATCTAAACACAGAAGAAAAATAGTTAGTTCCTTGCTTTCAAGCTTTACAAGAATGTGGTTGTGATCATCCACTAGAATTTTGGGATAAAGATAGTCCAGTAGCTTACATTCCTACAGTTCATAATATTCCTATTCAGAGTAAGAAAATCTTATTAAATCCTATAGACTCTGAAGAACTTGGCAAACAAATTGGAGAATTTCTAAAAAAAGGATTGATATAAACGTCACAATCTAACTATTCCTGTTCAAGTTTTATTGTTAGAAATCATGCAAAAATTAAAAGAGGCAAAGCCAGAATGATGATCAACTACATTCCTCTAAATGCAGTTACCATTGATATTAAATGGCCTCTACCTAACAAAGAAAGTCTTATTCAAAAGGTTGCAGTAAAATCTTATTTCAGTAAATTCGATTACAAATCCGAATACCATCAGATAAAGATAGCTGAAGAAGATCAGCATAAAACTGCTTTCAGTACACCACAAGGATTGTTCGAATGGAAAGTAATGTCTTTTGGTCTAAAGAATGCCCCTTCTCAATTTCAACATAGAATGGATTCAGTATTCAGAAAGTATCAAGATTTCATTGCTAATTATATTGATGACTTTCTAATATTTTCAGATTCTATTTCAGATCATGTGAATCATCTATTATCAAAGGATTATTAAAGGATCCAAAGAAATTCCAAATTGGTAAGAGAGAAATTAAGTTTTTAGGAATTCAATTAAAAGATGGACAAATACATATGCAACCGCATGTTTTACAGAAAATTATACAGTTTCTAGATAAGTTAGAAAATAAAGATCAGTGCTTAAGATTTTTAGGATGTGTAAATTATGTTTCTAAACATAGTGAAAAATTCAGCGATAAGACAATAGAAATTCGCTGGTGTAAAAATTAGATTCCCTTTGTATGGACTTAGAAAGCCTCAGCTCAAGTCATGCAGTTAAAGAAAGAATGTCAGAATTTACCACCATTAACTCCAACATTGAATGGCCCTTTTGTATTAAATACTGATGCAAGTTATGATGCATGGGCTACAGTATTTCTTAAAAAAGAAGCAAAGAATCAAGAAGATATTTGTGCATATGCTTCAGGTACTTTTCATAAACATGAATTGAATTACTGGCCTGCAGAAAAGGAAATCCTTGCCGCTATCAGAGGACTAGAAAAATTTCATATCTATTTAGTCGAAGAACCATTTATCTTGAGAACAGATTTAGCAAATTTAGTTGCATTGTTAAAACGGAAGATTACACCATCACCGAAGCTTCAACGCTTTGCTTGGTGGCAATTTCTGTTAGCACAGTATCAGTTCTCAATTGAAAGAATTCCTGGTCTAGTTAATTTCTTACCAGATGCTCTTACACGAGAAGTAAAACCTCAGATTAAAATGATGCAAACTCCGCTTGAAGAAAGTAGTTCATCTCAGAACCCGATGCAAGATCTAGAAGATTGGCTTACCTGGCTACTCTCAACTCTTGAAGATAGGGTAAAATGATGTAGATTAATTCCTAAGTATTTTCCGCAAGAATCTACTATGAGTATTAGCAAACAATGTCCTACAGTGGATTTCTTTATTAATATGGCCTGAAGGATTGACTACTTAGTCAATAATCTACGATGGAGTAGATTAGAACCAAATATTTTAAGTCATCTACAACAATTGGAAGTTCTAGATAATATTCTAATCACCAGAAGACCATTGTTCTCCAACGACAATGCCAGATGCTACATCAATCAGCTGATCAGTACTAATCTATGGGAAACCAAGTTATGTACATCTTTTCAACGTATTAATTTGTTTGATCAAACTACCTGGTATGAAAATGAGCAACTAATGCCAAAGCAAGTTTTGCCACCAGAAGAAGTGTCGACACTACAACATTGAGATCAGGACCTATCAAAAAGGCCTTGAATATTCTATGATAAAAGTACAATTAACATGTGGGGAAGAGAGATGAAAAAGCATTATCTAATGAGAAAACATTTAGAATATAATTAGAGAGAAGGAGATACAAAGTTTCTTAATTAAAGATAATATTTGTAGTACTCTTTCTTTTTGTTATACTAATAGGTGAAAATACATTGTCCAATAAGAAAACATTTAAAATAAAAGTAAAGAGAAGTAGATAGAAAGTTTTTGAATTAAAGTTAGGATTTACAATACTTTGTTTTTTGTTTTGTAATAAGGTGAGAAGCTAAGTGTGTATTGATTACATGCCACATTGATAATATTGAATACAAACTACTATAGAAAGTAGAATGATAAAAAATTCCTAGAATAAAATTTCTAAGCACTGGATTGGAAAATTCCTCTATTAGTTTCATGTAACATAGTCTTGGACAGTGACCTTAAAAACTTGATAATATCATCGCTAGTCATGCTCACTGATACAATGTCATAGAGTGATGTAGTAGTGATATTGTATTTGGCAAAGTCCATCCTAAAACCAGAACCAAAACAAAATATGCCAAAATCTATTCTAGACCATGAGCACACTGGCTTCAACAAATCGTAGGGCCCAGGCTAGCCATTGCATTTGACCAAGAAACTCTACAAAGAATCGATTTTCCTATTTATTTCCTATGACTTTTCCACCATTAACATTAGCACCAAAAATAATAGAAGCTAGTTATTTTTTGTGATGCCCATGGCTAATTAAAAACCCTTTGTTTCATTGTTGCAGAAAGGAGGAAGTTGAGAATACGCCAAAGAAGGAGAAGACAAAGAAGAGAGGATCATGATTTCCGAGCTTCAAAGAAACACAACGAAAACAGTAGTAGAGGTAGGTCATGTCATGTCAAGTACCATGACAGTGGCTGCTAATCATGTAGTAGAAGGTGTCATCAATTTTTTCTTGATTACTCAACAATTTCAAAGATACATTACAATAAATATTTTCCTTAAATTTTGATAAAGACATGGAATCAATTTAAAAATGTCATCAACCTTAGACATAATCTATAGATTTTTGCCCCCTAGCCTCTAAATTTGCATTTTGAGAATCCATAGAAATTTTTGCATACATAAATTTCAGCATCGATTAAAGAAGTTAGAAGTAATTTAGAACCTTGCATAAGGGAATTCTAGAGAAAATAGATTTGCCAAGAAAAATCCATTGGAAAAACATAATATACCAATGACTTAAGCACAAATTAAATAAGAAACCTCTTATTTATAAATACTTTATATGTAATCAAATTGACTATAAGTACACCCTAGCACATATAGTTAATATCATGATATTTTACAAAATTATATAAACAAAATAACCATCTTGACTCTATTATTATTTTAACAATGTAAAGTTGATACATATAAATGTTAGAGTTTGAAATACTAAAAAGATGTTCTTATTCACTCCTCCATTTGTGTTTGAGGGTGAAGGCAAAAACAACTTATTTAAAATAAGAATTCTCGAATGCACCTAGCCTAGAAACTTCCATTACACTAATAAAAAGTAACTCAGTTAATTATATCATTAACATACCATTCACATTTCAAGCACCTTAATATTTCAATGTTAAAATTCTTGCATAATTTCTAGGTTGCTTGAAGTCACTAATGAGATCACTTATATAAGTATTCATATAAATACGCGTCTTTTCTCTATGTTCCTTTAGTAGCTTTGCTATAGGTCTTTTGCATTGGGAAACTTTATGACTCAAAACATCCTTAGAGTAATGAAGTGTTAGCCTAATTCTTCGTTTCAAAACTCCAAGTTAGTGGTATATGCTAAACAAAACTACATTATAAAATTCTAATTTGACTATATATCCTAAAATATATATTTTTTCACCCCACCCAATGCAAATCCATGAAATCCACAAAAATATATAAAATCACTAACTTAAATGCCTCATTGCATCTATTCAATTCCATATTCGAATTACATCTACAACCTTTATTTCGCCACAGGATACATGTGAAAACCAAATTTCACTACATCCAATCCTAAACTTTTCCATGGAAAAACTTCTTCTTTGCACATTGAAAATAATATAAAGAAGAAAAAAATAAAATAAATAGAAAACTTAGTGGTATCAAGTCCTCCAACATACTTCTTGATGTTGCCTGGAATGCCCACATATTTGACTTTGTCCTTTTGCTATGAAGAAGATCTTTCAACATCTTCAACTTTGGCTTTTTGTTGTGAAGGAGACCATCACCACTAGTGCTACGAGCATGCTCAATTACATCGATTTTGAGTACTATCGAATGCATTGACTCACACCCAAGAGCGACATGTACAGTTTTCAACATGTTGTTGCTACAGATTTTGAGATGTTGCAAGGCCATCCATCGTAGTAGCTCCAGCCACCATGATAGACCCCATAACGTGATGGACGTGGTGCTAGCATTTCTACCTGACAATGACCTACCAAGGTTTTTGGACCATAGCATGCCCACGTTGATCCCACATGAGATTAAGGGTTTGCCAATTTTGATATTATTAAAATATTTCAAATAATATTTTAACATAACTTTTAAAACAATTTCCTTGACAATGATAATGGATAACTTTAAAAAAAAGACATTGACAATGATAATGGAGAAATTTACAAAAAATTAATTAAATTCTACTCCTAGCCTATGAAACGGCTCCACTATATATATATATATGAATTGGCCAAGATTATCTTAAAGAAGATGTTAACTAAGCTTGACTATTAAACAAGGAAAAAAGATAGATAAAAATGAAATCATTCATCCATCCTTTATTTCTCTATCCATTTTCTAGTTTAGTTATATCCTCTTAGTTAAGTTTGTTCTGTCTTTGTTTGTTCTGGCAAATTTATGGTCAATCCTTATATGAGCTATTTAAGATACCAATATTAGTCCCAACTGTTACCAAGATGTAATTTTCTAAATGATGTTTTCAAAACTCATAACATGTATATTTCTACTGTCTAATAGTTCTAGAGGGTCTACAGACGTAATAAAACTTTAGTTTTCAATTGTTCTTAGCTATTATTGATTTTTCATAAATTAATTTGTTTGACAAGTCCTTTAGGTCTACACAAATGAAACGAAATATCAATATTAGTATGGATATTTAATCATGGTTAGTTTATTATGTATTTTACATGTATGATTATATAACACTCTCTTCATAGAGCATTTAGGATTCTATTCCTAGCCAAGTCATATTAATTATAATTTTTCATCATCAAACTAGAATTTTGAGTTTCATTTTAGTTAAAACTTTAAGTTGATATTAAAATATTTCTATTAAAAAAACCTTCCTACAGAAGTACTTTAAATTGATCTTGTACCTAAAATCTCACCTTACCATTGCGTTCAATATGTTCAAAGAGGTTGGAGTTGATCCTTGGTTCACTAATTAGAGCTACAGTGTTTATTTTCTGCAAATTTTACTTTGCTACAAAAAATTGCACTCAATAATAAGCTTTAATAATAAGATGAGGAGAGATCTCAAGAACATTAACATACATGACCCACATCATAAGAATAACAAATTCATGGGATACAAGGCTTTCTCATGAGAAGAGATATTTTGTAACAGCCAAAAATGAAATGACAAAACAATCCAAAATCTCAAAAGCTCAAACCCAACAATAGAGTCCTCAACTTTGTATATGCCTCCATAAGAGGGATCTTCATAGATGCAAAAAATTCTAAATATGACTAGCCTCAAAGTAAATTGATTTAATATTGAAGATTCAGAGTCCAATCTCAAGAGATATCTTAACAAGAGACAATTGAGATCTCACATCCTATATTACACAATAAGGCATCTTTCTACAAGTTGCTTAGATGACAATTAGAGTGGAGATAAGGTCTAATTCATCGAGGATTTTTTTTATGTTGTCTACTTAGTGTCAAGCATGTAATGTACTTTGAATTTGCTTTGCTCATTAATACTATTTTTTGGGCTTTAGTGTCCATCTTGTCCACTATCTCATGATCCAATATCAATAATGATAACTAGAACACAAACCAGCCATTGAAGCCTCATGAATGTAACTTCTAAGTGGCCAATGTATAGGTCAAGTGTAGTGGTAATGGATATGCTCGTATGGTTCATAGAGGGCTGGGTAGGGGGTGGGATGGTGGTATGATAAACACTTAATGAATATAAACCTTATGATCCAAAACACAAAGTCTTAAGATAGTAGAAAGGAAGTTCAATCATCTCAAAACTTTGGAAAAAACCATCTATCACAATGTTGCCTTGATGTTATCCAACACACCAAGGAATTTCTTTGGATTTAATGAATTTATAATAAGGTAGGAGACAATTAACATACAAGGATTGGTAGAAGCAATGACCAGGCTTCTGGGAGATACATTTAGACTCTAATAAGAATAAGCACTAACAAATAATACTAAGGATAATATTAGTAAGTTTCAAAAATGGATCGATAGTGCGTGTTTTACCCTCAGATGTAACAACAGTACTCTAGCGATGCACCTTTCAGCACCACCCTTGAGTCCAAAATGTAGCTAGATGGCCTACCAGAAGCCTAAGATGGACTATGCCTCAATTGTCACAACATTTGTGTCACAACCTAGAAATTTGCATAAATTTTAATTATTTAATTTAATGCATATAATTAATTCTTTAATGTTGTCACATACATTTTAATAAATTAGCTTATTGTTATTATTGTTGTTACTTTCCTACATACGTGAATGCAATTTGCTTACTAGGGTATATGTTAAAGTTTTGTATCCTTTATTTTACTACTATTGGAGCTTAGTCATAGATCTTCTGAATATTTTATGATTAAATGTTAAAATCCATTTACCCCTAGAATTTTTTATTTTTGTCAATTATTATGCCTTTACAAGTATTTGATTATGCATATTTTATTCTTTATGCACATACAATTATTCATAATTAATCTTTATTATGTACATTTAGTTATGCATCTTTTTATTTGTATTATTTATATGTGATTATATATAATACCCTATTCATGGAGCAATTTTGAACCCTAATCCTACCCAAAACATATTCCTTGTTAATTTTTGTCATTAAACTAGGATTTGGAGCCCATTTTTAATTATGATTAGTATTGCATAAATTAGCTTTGTTAAGAAAGTACCTTGGTTCACTAGAATCATAGTTACAGTTCACGAGATATCACAATTTCTAGTTTATTGAAATACCGTAAAAGTTTCGGCATTTGAATTGGGCAACCATGATAAGTAATGCTTAGATAAGATTTCAGCATATAATTAGGTAGATCATTTGATAAGGATTTGGTAGGTTTAAACAAAATTTGATTTGGAATCTCCATGTGCGTGTTCTGAGTGTTAAGTCTTGGGGGTATTAATAGCTAAAAAAAATTATAAAAGAACTTATGAAAATTGTTTATGTTTTAAAAAAATAAAAATCAAATTAAAAAGGGCTCGTAAAAAGCACATTCACGTGCAAATGCATCAAAAATGCATATAACACATCTACTTTTATATATACATTATATAATGCACTGAAAATGCATATAATGCCTAGTTAAAATATACATTCTTTGGATTTTGCTAGACAAACTTATGATATTTTTGGACATTAAATAATTTAAAGGATAATTTAATGATAGTCGTGAGGTTATTCCAAACCCTGATGGTAGTGTGGATAACCAAGACTTAGCCTTTAGAGATGCCTTGATAAGATATCCATTCTTTGAATTTTTGGGTTTCTTTTGAATTTTTTGAAATTTTTTTGACATTTTTGGACTTTAAAACATTTTGGAAAATTTGTGGCATTTCTGGACCTTGAAACATTTTTGAATATTTTATTAGAAACATTTTTCTAGCCCATTTCTTATGACTTTTTATCTGAAACCTTTATGCTCCATGAAGAGGAAAATACAATAACCTTTCTTCTTTGACAGGTTCTAATTCTTCCTACATTTCGATGCAAATTACCCAAGTTAGAAAAGGAATCATTGAAAGAGAAACATGGGATGAAAGGTGGATCATTTTTGTACAACATGGACCTTCTAACCTTGAAAAATAATTTTTATATTTTTGTAAAATAGAAACCTTGTACATTTTTGGGATACTTGAGCCATGTAACTTTTTTTGTGAATAAATTATAAAATAAGATAGATATGAATTTGCTGTCTATGCCATTAGGATTGTGAGATTGCAAGAAACATTTTTGNATATTTCATTATTTAATTTAATAAACTATAAACTTGAATATCTTTATTTCTAGATGTCTAATTAAGGTAAAACAAGTGCCGTTAAAATTGTTATTTTACATCCTATTTTATGATGCAACTAGTAGAATTTTTAAACCACTACCTTTTTGTGGTTGCACAAAATTCTCTTTTTCATTAAATAAATTCTATTTAATTGTATATATGAGTATTATGAAATCTTGCTATGCTATAATGCTTTATTGTATCTATGCTTCTAATAAATAATTTTTATCTATTTTATGACTTCCTTTGGAATTACGAAATCAAGTTTAAATCTAGATCCTTGGGGTTTTGTAACATCTTTATTAGTTATTTTATAGATAATTTATAGAGGTGTTTCAACTTGCATGCACATCATGAGTACATTACCTGTTAGTGCATGGGTTAGGACCATATTGAGTACGCCACATGAAATCATATAACCAACATGACCAACACAGTCCACACAAACATGACTACAACAAGCACATGCAATCACAAGCGAAACCATTCTCCTATAAACGTCAAGACTCGTTCCTACCCTAATGTATCTATCCCTAATCCTCGTTCTCAAAGAGAAGGGCAGTGGCCTGAGCATCAAAACTAAGGCTTGTTTGCAAGCCTACGTATCCTTGTGATAGACTACATGAATGAATTAAGGTCAATATAGTTCTTTAATGATGGTTGTGATAACATGAAACCCATAAGAATCTCCATGCTCCTTTGGCCCTCGTTCCAAAGGGAAACAACCTTTGATCTAACAACAAGGCATGTTTTCCTATACCAGACTCATCACAAATTGGTACCAAGTTCAACAAGGAGCTACACTAGAACTTCAAGATTAGGCTACCTATATATTTGTGACCATGTTAGAATCAAGCTCATATGTAGTTCTCCAAGGAGGAATGATGAAGAGGTAATAAAAGGAATAAGGCAAAGCCCCATTATTCCTTGTATTTACCAAGTTGAAGAGGTTTTCCAAAGTACTAAAGTATCACCAAAGGACAACCCCAAGTGTTACATGGCCCTAGAACCATGAGAGTGAAGCATTGAACCACAAAACTAAAACTTTGCTTATAACTAGCTAGATTTCCATTATCATCCATAAATACAAGCAAACTAAAAATAGTTGTAAGAAAAAGGTTGATGCTTTCATTGCTTTTGAAATTGTTCACAAACTTTGCACCTCCAATCCCAATACCAACACCTAACACCTACACGCTAGCTTAGAGGCATATTTTAAACATAAACAACTCAATCAAATATAATCTTTAAAAGTAAAAAACAAAAAAGTGAAAACATTAGGTTGCTTGTACTTAGAGTAAAAGATGATTCTTCAATTTGTTCTCAGGCATTCATTATGAATAGATGGTTGTTACGTAAGGGAAAAGATGATTCCTCAGACCAAATCATTTTCAGTCATTCATTATCAATAGATGCAAAGGAAAGGAACATGTTGTAGCGTATGCCCCTGCACAAAGCATAAGCATAACCCAAGCATGATGATTCGTACACTTTAAAAAGTAGACGCCTTTTCATTTTCCGTGGAAGAGATATTAGTATTTCACAACAATGCAGTGCATAAGGGATCAAAAAACAAACCGATTTCCCAACAAGTGGAAAGTAAAATTCCAAATTTGAAGGCCTTCAAACGTCAAAAACAGAAACTTGCAATCATTTCCGCTGCGTGGGGATTCCAAAATCCAGCTGGAACATGCGTCGTGTTAGATTAATGCACTTTTAATCTTTAGAAAAAAGCAGGGTCCGTGGCTGAATCAAGTCACTCTATCTTTGGTAAAGATAACCTGTCCAGCACGTCTAGCATCTTATGGCACATGACCCTTGCTATTCTTGCTGTGTTGTAATCTTTGCGTTCTGTATATAAATCGCAGTGAGCAGGACAGCCTCAAGTAATCTTGTATGAGATCTTGTGTAAAACCTTCCAAGAGAGTTTTGCAGGTTTTGAAAGACAGAAGTAGTGCAGTCTGCAGAAATGGGTAAATGTCGATTGTCCAGATTTTGGAGGTGTCAAAGCAGCAGTAACACATCTGGGACTTGCAATGATAATGAGCAGCCTTCTACGAGTGGAGTATCTAGTGCTTTTGATTCTCTGCAAAAAATGGATTTGAGAGATCTGTGTGACAGGGTTTTCAGAATATTACAAAATATAGAAGTGAGCTTCTCTCATCAATACATGCCATTTTCCCCTGTTTTCAGGAAAGGATAAATGATGTTTATGACTTTGCTAATGGATCCTCCGTTGTTTCTTGTTCAGGATGCGGAGCGAGAAAACGTGGAGCACACATTACAGAGCACAGAGAAAGAATTTTGGCAACGATGCCTGGCATGCTTGCCCATTTTACAAGAGCTACTTAAACAGGGAAAGCCAAACCAATGGATCCTGGTATTTCATTTTTCTAGTTTAATTGTATTCGTATTTGGATTTCTCTCATGATGCTTGGATTTTTACTAAAAGGGTAAGGAAAAAGGTGTGTGGCTTTTTTGATTTAATTTGGTTGAAATAGGAACGTTACTTTCCGAAGGGTGAAAACGATATAAGCACATTAGGATATATGATATTTAGAAACGTTCCGCGGGATTTGAGGCTCCCAGTAGGACTCCTGTCAGTCGGTGCTTCGTTGACCAATTGGGCTAACATTGATCAGAGAATGAAAGAAGAATGCCGAAACGTTTTTAGGCAACTGTGCATATTGTCGAAGTATTTATATGAATTGAGAAGTCCTCTGATTGAAAATGTAAAGCTGCAGCAATTCTTAGTGAAGGCCACAGAGATTTTAGTGGAAGGATCTATAATGTGTTGCATCCATGTAAATAACTCGTATTTTAAAAGGTATGCATGTTACTTGCTTTGATGCTTTCACCTGTTAATCTGATTGGATTTAATTTTATTAAGACTCGCATTTGGATGAGCATGAAAGGCATTGTAAAGCTAAAATTTTCCTGTCTCAAGAGAAGTGGTAATATTGTAAGACTCACATTTGATTTAGGATTAAAGTCACTGTAAGGAAAAATTTCCTCTCTGTTAGCAAAGTAGAGGTAGCAATATCCATGCCAAATAATCAGAAAAGAAAATACTGTGATAAACTTTCTATAAAAATAATTTTTGTTATTCTATTTATCAGCCAAACACACTATCTTCATCTACCATATTTATTTCATCTACCACAAGGAGAATTTGGAATCAAAATAACAAAACAGAAAAAATGGTAAGAGAATTTTTAAGTTTCACTTTGCCAAGTTTCATTGAGAGCAAAACCTAAAATCTATTTAAAAATATTATATAATATTTTTATTTCATCTGCATTAGTATTTAAAAATCCACAATAAAAATATCATATCTTTTCTGTGAAATTTTCAAATACCTGGTTTTGATAATTACTACTTGCATTCAAAACTACCATGAAGCCGTATACTCTGCCTTTGTTCACTTTCTTGAATTCTTCCTTTGTTTTTTAACATTAAAAAGATAAAAAATGTCGGTGGTTATCAGGGTGGCTGAACCACTCTGTAAATTTGTTGCAGCTATTATTTGCAAGGGTGCTCTTACAGAGAATGTTTGAAGTGGTTGTTGAACAGAGTGAAATCCAGCAATAAATTGTTGCGTTCATGGTCCGATAGTTTCATCTTTGAAGGGGTGAGATCTTCACCTTTACCTGGACGCCCCTGCCTCAACTATCCCCACCATGCCGGTACGATTTTCCCATTTTGGTCGTTTCACTTCTATTAATATGTCTTTCCTGTGTTTAGTGTAATTCAGTTCTTACAACTTAATAAAAATAATTTAAAACAGAGGGCATCGAGAGGCAGAAGCAGGAAATTATAAGACTGCTGGAGTGGAATAGTCAAAGGAACACAGTTGCAGTGATTGTAAGCGGTCCCCCTGGCATTGGGAAGACTACTGTTGCTGACGCTGTCTTCACTTCTCTTCACATTCCCCTTTGTAATTATATCTGTTACACTGGGTTTGAGTCGGGATTTGTAAGCGAAAATGAGGGGATCAGATACATCGATGAAGAAGGGAAAAAGGAAACAGCAGACAATATTGAGGAGTATCTTTATGAGAGTGAGTACGACTATATTGAGGAGTATCTTTATGATAGTGAGCACGGCTATGAAAGAAGCGAAGCAGGGGACAATGTGAATGTGGATGAAAATGAGGATGAAGAGCAGTATTCTCAGTTTGTAGAAAAACACAACCAAGAGTATTATTATGATGGTAATGCAAGAGACTTGGTTTTCTTTGAATCGAAAGCTAATGCGGGTGGTCGTTGCACAGAGGTGTGTAACTTCATTTACTTCGATAATGACAGAGATGACCTAGACTCCAGATTAACTAAGTTCATGGGAAGACATAAAAGTGGGAAGAAAAGGATTGTGGTGACGACAAGAGACATGGAGTCCACGTGGAAAGAGTGCGCCAAGGTGCTGAATGAAGACTCCATTTATAACCACGTAATGATATCGTCTCAGGAAACCATGCAGCAGCAGCAGGAGGTTGCCGTGGAGAAAAGGAGTGTAACCACCTTCACTTGGAAAACAGTGGAGGAATTAGAAGAAATAGGGAGATCAGCCATGGGTGATGCTGTTTATGGGCATATCAAGGAAAATCCCTTAACAACAACAGAGGAGGATCAGCAGCACCATGTTCCACAACTGATGCACAACATAATTCATATGTGCGAAGGCATTCCGGAATGGATCGTTCTTGTGGCTAAATACATTTATTCTGCTGCAGCTCAAACATGTCCACGTTCTGCACTGCAACAGCTTTTGGGTGAATGTGCACATCTGGAAGGGGATGCAAAATGGGAAAACATGCTAAATTCCATCATGCAGGTTCCACTCACTCGGGAATCTATAGATGCTGCTGAAATTGCGTGCCGTTTTCTAAATTTCATTGATATAGGATTAGGAGATATAAGACATGTGCTGAAAGAGAATGAATTGATGAATATACAAAGTAGAGGCCTGGTCTATTCACCAGAGGACATAATGAGGTTCCGTGTAGCATACCCTGTGAAGCGTTACATTTTCTCCAAGTCGATCCACAGGGTTCTAAGGGATGAAACGGCAAGTGCAAACTTTGAAGAGGAGCTCAGGGTGTGGGCACAAGGACACGAGGTACCGTATACGTAACTGCTTACTTTGGCTCATACATACTTTTACTTTTTTTCTTCCTTAATTATTTATCTAAGGTTATAGATTGGTTCAATTTGTTACGTGTATTATAGATTGGTTCAATTTGTTACGTGTATTATTATTATTGAAACGGAAACGTATTGTTTGGTGAAACACGTTCTATCAAGGGAATTGGCGCTTGTAAATTGTTTGATATGAGCAACCTGCTATTTCTATGGGTTACTAAACATGTTGAACTGTGATATCGCTTTTGAAAATATCGATTTGGATAGATTAATATGATTTCTTATATGCGTTATTATTATCATCATCGAAACTGAAACGTGTTGTTTGTTCAGAGACCTTCCATTAAGGGAATTCGAACGGATTTCATGATTGATACGAGCAACCTGCATGTGTTGGCAGACACCTTACGGGTGTTGTTACTCCCCTGGAACGAGTTACATTTACATGGTGTTCACGGATTGGCCTTGGCCCCCTTTAATAAACTGCTATTCTACCGAGGAACGCCAACCTTTTTCCTGGCGCCTTGCCTCAGAGTAATGGAAATTCCAAGCTTCGAAAAGTCGGAGGATGTGAGCTGGCATATGGTAAACAATGCTACTAAGTACTAACTAACTAAGCAATTGCATTAGGATTGCGGATATTGATGATTGGCATTGCTGCAGATGCTCAAAAATTTAGTTACTCATATTGATGAATTATTTTATCATTCACGCAGATTCCTCAAAGTGTCACGCGTTTGTTTCTTTACCCGGCAAGGGATTTGAGCAGTTCTGCCTTCACGAACATTGCAAGCTTAAAAAACTTAAGGACATTGACTATGAACTTAGCGTGGGCTACAAGAGTGGAGGTGCCGCCGCCGATGGAGTTTGGTGTTTCAAACATCCAAGAACTCACTATCTGGAATTGCCAGGTATGGGACGAACTACCGGAGAGCATTGGGCACCTGCAATGCCTTCGGATCCTGCGCTTACATTGTCCAGAAATGAGACGACTTTCACAAGGATTCGGAACGCTGCCGTGCTTGATGGAGTTATATTTGAGAGGATGCTCTTCCTTGGAAGAGTTGAGCAACGACTTCTGTAATCTTAAGTCACTCCGTGTGATGGGCTGGATATTCACAGAAACGGTGGCGGACAAGTGTTGGAAAGAAATGGTAAAAGTCAAGTCGTTGAGAGTGTTGGTGCTCGACCCACGTTTACGCCACCAGTGCAAGACTTGGCCTCTCGCACAAGACGTGGAGGTCTACTTCAATAATGACATTTGCATTTCCGGTGAATGATCAGAGTTGAATGAACGCTTATTTGTGCTGGCAATATGAAAATTTAAGACGAGGATTCTCTTTCATGGAGAAACATTGTTTCTTGCAGGATAGTGAATTAGCAGAAGTAACTTTAAATTATATTTCATTTCTAATCTCTTCTCACCTTAGCGTTTTTGAATATTTATAACTTTGATAACAAGTTAGAAATGGAAAACAAGAAAGCTAAGACCAAAGCTTAAACCACTTCTAAGGGATAGCTTTATAATAGGTTAGACACCTATTTCTTGAAGATTTTCCTGTAACCACAGCCACATTTTAAATATATATATATATATTATAATTCTGCAACTAAATTGGTACTATGTTCTTTATACATTTCAATTTGTATTCCAAAGAATTTAACTCATAATGATTAATATCTATGTTATATATTCTCTTTAATAACCCTTTCTAATGTTTGGGATTAAACTATATTAATGCAATGCAAAGCTTGAATTGACAACTCAAAAAGGACATTGATGAAGGATTTGTGAGGTGTTTGTTACAAGCTCTTTTTGAAAAAATATGGATACTCAATTTAGAGACTAAGTCTTAATGCTAAAATTGGAAGGTTGTTGAAAGAGTATATGAAATACTTTTACTTGATGAACCAAAGATGAAATACAAATACCCTATTCAATGCTTTTACTAGAGTGCAATCTACTTTCTCTACAAGAAATAGCTATTTGTGAGTTTATTGCTTATACTCAAAAATTACCCAAAAAATGATCAAATTTTCTAAAGTAGTTCTTGAAGACACAAAAGAGTAGGGATAGTATTTGTAAGGGATATAATGATTGAAAACTTGGAATATATCATTGGAGAAGATACAAAGAAATCCAAAGTAGATTCATCAGTTGGACTAGGGGTTTTTAAAAAGTTATGGTCATATGTAGAAGGCAAGAAAAAAGTTTATTTGGAATGAATAATAGGTAACCAATTAACAGAAAATTTTACTATCTATCACTTGTACTCCTAATGAGATGTTACATTTTCATCAAGAAGATGCATTTTTAGTTCACATCATCTTAGGAGAGTAAGTGAAAGATAGATGCAACTTCCTAGAGAACAATACCAATATACGTTATTTGGATCAAAAGATCTTAAGGATGAAAAACATGTTTTTCTTAGTTATCTTCAAATTGAATATTTAAGACAAAAATACAATATTATAGCAAAAGATCTATATGATCTTTTCTTATTACATGTCTTGTTAGTCAATGACTTGGTGAAATCAATATTTAACTTTCATGACAAATATAGTATTTGAACAATAGATCTTTGGGTCTTCAAATGCAATAAAATCTCAATTTTGATTTTAGTTTCATAAAATAAACAAGCAAACATATAATACAACTAATCATATAACCCACAAACTTGATGTAAAACTCTATGTTCCAAAATCCTTTCAATTTATGATATCTATCACAACTTTGTTGGTTCTAGTATGTACTTTGGAAATTCTTAGTCCACTCATTTTAAATGTTCATGTTGTAGTTTAAAAGCAGGACAAAGAAACAAAATTACTAAGCCCAAATTCAAAATGATAGAATGTCATATTTACATATGAAAATACAGCAAATGTAAGTAATAGCATGAAGACAAAGTTCAAACTTCAAGAAACGATAAAGATCAAGTGAAGCTAAAATAGCCTTTTTTGTAAAATAGGAACCAAAGCCATGTAATTTATATTTAAATTATTATGCCACATAAGAAAAGATAGGAAATTCTATTATTTTTATTTTTATTAAAATATTGATGGGTGGATGTAATTAAAGAATGTTCCCAGCCTCTCATCTATTGAATTTCTAGCCTAACTTTTCATAAAATAGGCTTGTCTCAGCATATTCTATTATGGCCCCATCATTTGGCTATAAATATGTGGGCAAATCATGTTTGTAAGGGAAACAATTCCAAAATTTATCCCATAATCCTATATCCTATTTATCATTTATAATCCCATTCTTAGTTTCACACTTTATCACATTACAAGTTTATTCATCCTCAATTCATCATATTCACCAATTCTCATGGATCAAAGAAAGTGAAAATCACATTTATGCCCACTATTGTGTAATATTTTTTAACCATCAAATCAATTCAAATGAGTTCCAAATTTTGCAACCATGTAGATTATTGAAAGAGCTTTGTAGATTATTTTGCAACTCACTCCATAACTCTCTTGAATCATAGATATATTCATCTTGAAAATCAGCAATTTCTACTATGGACATTGAACAGTTTTATTCCAAACCCCTTTTTTGGACAAGATTTAAATTATCAAATAAATCTCAATTAATCTACAATTTTATAGATTGATAGATTATAGAGTGAGCTTTTCAACAAGTCCAAGAACAACCCAAAACTCTTCCAAATCACAAAGATATCGCAACTAAAAAAAATTTGTTTTTCTTAGTTGGGCCACAAACATCATCCGATATATTAGGCTACCAAAAATTTGCAAAATAATTTTTTTTTTAATTTTCTTACATCTTTAAAAATATACAAACTTGAACAAGGTTAGTGCACATATGGTTAATTAAGAAATTAGAAACTAGAAATTTTTATTACATTTAGGAAATAACAATGATTTATTGGATGGTTACAAAGCCTCAACACAAATTTGAAGAACATTGAAAACATCATTGATATAATGTCCCAAGGAGATAGTTTTAGTTTGACAAAAAAAATTAACAAATTATAATTAATTAAAATGTAAGTCAAAGATAGGCAAAGTAAAAAGATGTGTTCTTCATCCTCAATGCTTTGTTTACACAGTCTACAAATACATTTTTCTCTTGGTAGATTGATCCAACAACCTTTCTCAATAAGGAGATGATGAGAACTCATTCTTGTTTAATGATTTGATTCCTTAAATGAATAAGAATAACTAAGAATATATACTTTTGAATACTAGATAACAAACCTTTTCTAATAGAATGTAAATAAAAATGTTTTTTTTCTAACGTGTTCAACCAAAGTTTAACTAATACATTTTTTTATAGTCTTTTCAAAGAGCCTTTTTGAAGAAAATAAATATTGTCAATTACAATATTTCATGACTAAAGGCATAGTTTTCCTTGATGTGACCATCAATTTTCTTGTGTAGCATTCATAATCTCCTTAACATAATTAACTTCCTCCATGTGACTTAACTTTTGAGTATATGTAATAAACTAACAAAGGGTGATAGGTATCTGATATCGGGGCACAACCACCAATGTTGGGGATTTGATATCACCTTATCCATGCTAGCTTATAAAAATAACACTTGGTGCATAGTTTTGGGATATGTAGAAAAGTAAGAATATAGTTGTAGAGGTAGTCAAAATTTTGTTAGTTTTTTTCCAGTGCATGCCCACAATGTGATGTTAAGTGATTGTAAGGCATCCTTATTTGAGTATGACATACTTGGGCACATTACATGTTCGACAATAAAGATCGAGATTACTTCCATCATTGCAGCATCCACTTAGCTTTATTATTGTTTTTAATCACTTAAATGCTTACTGCTTCCCTTATTTAATGTTTAACATTTATTGCTCTTTATTGTTTTTTATCATTAAGTGGAATGATTACGACTAATCGCTAGCACTTAAGTGTAATTACTTGGTAATTGAGTAGTGTTATCATTTGGTACGCCTAGTAATGGTACGCTTGGTGATCCCAATGGTAGTTATGTGAAGGCGAAGGCATGTATGGAAGGTTAGGAATGAATACTCATTGCACATAGGCTAGTTTAGACTTTACTTTCCATTATTAATTAGTTTAAATCATTTATTTCCTTATTATTAGTAGGAGTAGTATAAGGTTGAAACAACATTAGAAATCATATGCTTCACTTTGGACTGAACCATACATGATAAAGCTACGACTAGTCCAAGTGGGAAGACAATGAACTATGATCAAGGCATAATGATCTACATGCCACCACTAGTCCCATCCAAAGAATTCAATCAGATCATGAGTGAATGCTTATGATTCATATGGTTGGGTGTAGGGGGTACCTTGCCACTCATCATTGTCACCATTACTGGGGATGGTGCTAGTTATTTAGATTAGTTATATTATACACGATCACTGTAAACACATTAATGATTTATCTTTTAGAAAATATTAAATCACACACATCATTAACTAACAACATTGTATCCTACAAGAAAGTGATAATGCATCATATGAAGAGAGCATTGATTGGAGAACTAATGAGATATATATTGAAGAAAATTTGAGTGACCAACCTCATGCAAGGGTTTCATATGTTCATGACCATCTTGACTACACTTAAGGACTACATTCAGCTAAGGTAGACAATCTTAGAGGAGATGAAGTAAGTCCTAGATCAGGGAGGGCCTTAAGCCCTAAGACCTCCTTAAAACTTAGAAAAGATAAATTAAGAGACCATGGGGAGAACTATAGAAGCCATGGTGATTCTCTTAGTTCCTCATCTTCCTCTTCCTCTTCAATGTCTAGTTTTGATGAAGATGAACGTAGGTATAGAGATAAAGCTCTACTATGGGGTTGAAATAAGGATAGAGATTAAAACCAAGGATAAAATCAAAGACATCAAAATGAGCATAGAAAAAATTGTCATAATTAGACAAATAGAAATAGAAATTTTCACCATGACATGTCTAATGATGGTGAACCCTTTTTGGCCACTAAGAGCATGATGTAGATTATAGAGGTAATTAAAATACCCCATAGGCATTGCATGGAAAGTTGCATTAAAAGGCTTGATGTGAAATACATCCCTAAATTTGCAGGAGGCTATGATTCTAATCCAAAACATCATTTGCAATCTTTCCATGATGCTTGTGTCTTACAAAATATTGAAAGTGGATGGAAAAATCTTAATCTCTTTCCTAGGACACTAACAAATAAAGTCAAAGTGTGGTATAGATCATTGAAACCAAATTCAATCCATTGGTGGTCCACAATGCTAGACCTCTTCAACGAGAAATACCAAACCTATGTAAGGGTGTCCAACCTAAGGAAATGAATCCAAGGATGGAAATAGGAACAACATGAACCCTTGGATATGGCCCTAGATAGATACTATTCTCCACTGTATCTCTAAGGAAGAGCAACGTTTCCACATCATAGATTGGCTTCATAGTTAAATGATAAAGACCTTTGCAAACTATGCTCAAGGTCGATTATATGAATTGGGAACCCATTAGATCCAAAGGATAATCTAGCATGTGGAAAAAGAAGAAGGATAGATATGTAACCATGAAAATGTTGAGAAATATCACTAGGATCCAACTCTTCAAAAGAAGAGGATCCATATCTATGATAAGGAGAAAGAGATAGCTCTTGATGACGTGATTTCACAACAAACCTTGCCAATGCAACAATCTATTGCTCAACTTCAGGTAAGGCTAGATAAGATGTTGTAATGGATAAATGAGAAAGTTACAACTTGCGTGGAAACCATAGAGGAGAGAGTAGCGCAAAACAAATCAAGTGATCACAAAAAAGGAGGAAAAGGGACCAAGAGATAGGTAGCAAAAAGGGGAAATGATCGTAGAAGAAGAGGCTATAGACTCAACCACCGAAGAAGATGATGGATGTGACATCTACCTATATGACCATCCAAAGGTGCCCATTCATGTTACATGTACATGAGTATTGGGCTTTTTCATTGATTCCCAAGTTTGTACAAAAGCAAATGCCTAGGAAATTACTTTACTCACAAGGTAATTATAGACAATCCTATAATTAACCGCACTATCTTGATGGTACTTCTTATCAGCCTCAAAACTATCATCAACCATAGTAGAAAAACCCACAATCATGGGGAAGGCCATCATCAACCTAGTGCTACCCCTATTATTAGTTGGACTTGTCTAGATACTATGTTCAACAACCTATGTCCCCATGTAGTTCTACTTCATCTACCTCAAATCACTACTACCACTCTCCCGAATATCATCAACCTACAACATCTTCCATGAGTTTACCACCTCACATCTCTCACTCTCCATCATATCCTTAATACTCTCGTACTCACCTCCATCACATGTCATAGCCAATAACATAGGAAGGTTAAGCACCACAACATCAATGAAAGAATGCCACTTATGCTATGAACATACATAGAAATGATATTTCCAGGAGGTCCCCACAATAATATTAGAAATGCCCTTTCTTTACGATAGTTCCCATGTGTAAGCATATCACTCATAGACCCACTAACTCATCAAAACCAACACAATGCCAATCAAGTACAACACCCTTCCTTTCATGACCAATGTCCTCCAATCTTACATAGAGGCTGACCTCTGTCGTTACTCCAACATCTAACAAAAGTAATGAATCTAGCACTATGGAGAGACAAAAGAATCCATGCATAACTAATCATGATAAAGGGTCTAGTCACAGGCCAGACATTTGCAAAGTTAACACAACTTCTAATTTGATCCACCGTATGTTTAAAAACCAAGTGTGTGAGCAACAACCCATCTACATAGTTGCCACTAAATCGAAAGACACCTACTGGCTTAACAATGAGGGTTAACACCATTTCACGTATGCATGGAGCCTACTTGCTCACTTATTAATTATTATCATGGTCAAAAGCTTAGTTGTAGGGGAGATTCCCCATCCTAAAATCAAGAATTAATAAGTGTTTTCCATATTTTTGTTTTATAATTTTCTATCATTTTCTCATTTCTTGATACCAATTTTTTCCATCTTTTTCAACTTTTTCCACACTTTGTTTTTATTTCCTTTATCGGTAATCTTGATTGTGAATAAAAAAACATGATGTAGCCCATTGAGGTGAGGTTTTCTCTATGTTGCCAAATTCATGAGGGACTGATTATCTAGATAGTGATGCCATGTCATCCATCCATTCCATTCCATTAATAAGAGGTTCTTACCATGGTCATAATGATATTCTATTCCATCATCAAACTAAGAATAAACTCGTAATCACCATGCTTGGATAGAAAAGTGAAGAACCAAGTAGGAATGTGAAGGGTGTGACATCAAGGGAATTTGTGAATCTCTTTGACTGTTTTTGTATGTTTTATTATGTTTCCAAGGATGTAATTATGTCCTTGTAAATCTAATGAAAAGTAGGAGTAAGAGTAAAATAAGTGTTGCCTTACCATGTCATAAGAGTAAAATAAGTGCTGCCTTACCATGTCATTAGAAAGACTTCTTACTCATGTCTAAAGGTAGTCCTATAGTAAGGTTGACATAGATGAAAATAAAATAAAAGGACATGGAATAAGTTTTAGAGGGTTCCATTGAAAATACATGTTACCCATGCTTGAAGGTTGGTGGCTTCTTAGAAATCCAAAATAGAAAGAGCAAAGTAGAGTGCCATAAATAAACTCCTCCCTTGGACAAAACACTAAGTGATGTTACTCCTTAAAACAATGGTAGTATTATGGTTGTTAATCAAAGAGATAAAATAGTGTGATGTCATTGAAATGTCGTTTGGACTTGGTTTGAATCTTGGAAAGAAAGGATAATGATTACTTTAACCATTAATAACACACAGGGATTCATTATGCCTATGGTAAGGCATCTCACGTCTCAATCTCTATAATCCTTTCTAAAATCCATCTCATGTCATTGTCCATATGATCATAACTTGTGGTTTTTTGTAACATAGAGTTATTTTCTCAAATTAGTGGTTTTAACATGTGTGTTTTTCTCAACAGGTATGCATTGTAATCAACCCCTTTGGTGGCTATAAACATTTTTAGGTGTGGTTATAAAAGGGTATTAAGGGCTAGAGCCTACTTTTGGGAGGACCCACTTGTATAACTTTTGTAACTTATACTTGTCTAACATAACTTCATCATCTTGAACCTTCCAAGTGCATAAATGTCAATCTCAATACCTTCGCTGATCTTATAACCTATCCATTCTATATCATGGAATCAACACCATTTTCTTACATCTTCCAAAACTTTTAATTCCTACAATTCCATCTTTTAACATTACCGGTGCCTAAATATGTCTTCTCACTTACCCAAAAAATTTGGACTTTACATAAAATCTTCCAACCAATCACAGAGCTTCATTTTCCATGTTGAATGTCCCCATGAGGTGTAATTTTAATACACCTAATATCAAGTGGGAGTCGATATTAGCTACTCGATGTCGAGTACCTGATATCGAGTTGACAAAAACCTATAAATAGGGCTGCTACAATGCTTCAAAATTCATTATCATCAATTGAAGCTAGAGGATTTTTTGCATTTTTCTCTCTCAACTAAGAGCTATGTGCATCCAACTTCCACAAGCAATACCTAGCTTCATGTTGCTCCTATTTCCATGGTTTTTGAACCTATTTGATCTCAGAGTGTTTGATTTCGTTAAGGGCGGGGGTGCTTGTGTGGAAAACTTACGTCAATTTTTTAAAATTTTCTATCACATAGAAGGTATTATAAGGGTATGAATGTTAAAAAATTTAAAGTATTTTATTCAACAATCAGTTGTATGCATGCTAAAATCCTTAATTATCTCACTTAAGAGATCAAAATTGTCAGTCATAAAAGAAGTTAATACTTTTTGAGGATCTTTCTTCAAATTTTTCTAACTCTACAATCACATGAACTAAGAACTTAATGGAACTAAGGATGTGAGTAAGGCATAAACCTATTTATTATAAATGAAAAACACCTTGGTAATCCAAAATCCTTAATTAATTGTAGATGGCCCCAAAAAGAGGAGGACAAGAAGGACCTTTGCAAGGTGCAAGAAAATGCCCAAGAGGTGGCAGAGGTCAACTAGGAGAACAACGCCCACTAGCTGAGCATTAAGAATAGGTGCCCAATCATTTAGCATTCATTAAGAGGTCCCTGTTACAAGGTAGTCAGTCCAAGTAGAGGCTTTGGGACCTAAGGCTTAAGTGTAGGGACAACACCTCACATCATCCCAAGAATGCCTTCAGGCCATCTAGGAGTGATCCATGTTGGCCACGGTTATCATGGAAATGAGCTTCAGAACATTCATGGAATCTGTCCCTGAGGCCGTTAAAATTCAGCTTTAGGCATCACCTTTATGGCACATTCTTTTTGAAAGTGGGAAATGGTACCTCAGTGAGACATACCAATTTTGGCACAATAAAGAGGAGGGCACCACCATCAACATTGGTGGTGTCTCTATTTACTTCTTAGTCAAGGCTATTTTAGAGGCTCTAAATATACCAAATGTGGGGGCCAAGGTAGCACACCTATCCACAAGTTCTGATGCAAAAATAAGGAAGTTATAGATGAAATGTATATATAAAAAAGAAGGAAAAAATATACAGTGAGTTGACTTTGAAAAAGAGGATTTATTTCAAAATTGACACATACCATCTCTTCCCCATTAAAGAGCTCAATAGGATATCAAACTATGTAGCCAAAGGAGGTGCAATCTTTATGGGAAAATATAATGCAAACCTTGCCCAATTTTACTTCATGGAGATTCAAAGGTAATTCAACGAAAGAAAGGTAGGGAAGCTGACACTTCCATTCCCCTTTCTAATCAGAAAGCTGTGCAAGCACACTAGAATCCTGGGTTACACCAATGACATTTCCAGGAGGGTTCAAAATTCTTCATTCTCTAAGTTTCTCAAACCAACAGTGCCAAGGAAAGTCCTTGATAATGAATAGAAATAGGAACTAGAGAAGAAGCCAGAACAAGAGCTAGAGCAATGATGAGAGTTACAAGTTCCATTGCCACCGCCGCAAGATTACAGGGCCTTAATGAGCCATCTGCAATAAATTTCTAAAACTCTCAATTGGGGAAATAGGGATGAATCTAGCCTCTTCTGAGTCATTGATGCTAAGGTTCAGCCTATACTTTCTGTTGATCCATCAAGGGGGTAGATTTCTCTATAATCAGGAGAAGAAGCCCAATGGTTGTAGTAGATCTCTAGAAATGCTGCATCTTTCTAGGTGGTTCTTAAAATGGAAGAAGGTGCCACAGTCATGGTTATGCAACACTAAGAGGTAGTAGATGCAATAGAAGTAATAAAAAACAACATTAAAGAATCCTTCAATTTTCTTATTGTTGGCGACCGTTTGGGACGCGACCGCCAACGAGTGTCTTCGCACAAGATTTAGGTGCCTGCTGGTCTCTGGCAACACCAAGGCCCAGATACCTCCAAATGAACTCAGTAGTTAATGTGAGTATGTGTGTGTGCTGTTGCAATGTGCAGTTGTGAAAAATGAAACGATTGCATTACGTGTAAACTATAGATGAC
>MNCI01017754.1:263030-292570 GCA_015680685.1 Gnetum montanum | reverse complement strand
TTCAAACTCCCAAGGCTCAAATAAGCAATTTCTTCAAGAAAATCCTACTATGATATCAAAAGATTGCTGCGTAAACCACCACGTATNCTTTAAAGATAAAAAGAAGCTATTCTGGTCCCATCAAAATACCAAAGATTTTCTGAACCCTCTTGACTATTGAATCGTTCAACGACATGACTACAAGTAGAGGCTCTCTTACAATGATCTTAATAGCAGTTCCTATACATTGCACAATAACGAAATTTACTACTAAAATGCTCTTAAGACTTTTAAACACAAGCGCTTCTGTGGCAAAATTTTAACAGAAATTTCTATCGGGCAACAAGAACGATAAGAGCAATATAAAAATCCAAAAATTACTTTCCAAGGATGATACTATCTAAACTGCTAGCTAAACAATTTAAACAAAATAAAAAAAATAAGCATAACTCATAGGATCATGACAAAGAGGCTGAAATCTTTTCTTTAGCAAGCCATCTTACAAGCAATTGTTCACAATTTCTTCTTTACAATGCTATTCTCCCAAGACTCAAAGTGTCTCCAAGTGAGAGCCCAAGTGCTAGCTAGTAGAAAATGAGACCCTTGATGATGATGTGTGAGACCTCAAGTGATGATAAGTGAGACCCCCCAATCTCCTCCTTCCTCCTTGACCCTTGAAGCCTTTTTATAGGGTTCAAAGGTAGGTAGGGAAGTTACAAAATATCTTGGGTGGTTTAACCACCATTGAGACAAAAAAGCTACGGTTGAAAAGTGCCCCATGTAGTTGCCAAGTGTCTTCATGGAGTTGCCAAGTGTTCACCATGGAGAGAAACAAGTTGCAGTTAACACGTGTCCCATTTAGTTGACAAGTGGCCATTGTGGAGATAAAGAGGTTGTAGTTGACAAGTGGCCTTTGTGGTGGTTGAAAACATCATGGGATTAAGGCTAGGAAGTTGCAACTTCCACACAAAGTTACAACTATGGAAAGGTGGCTAAGTGTCCTATTGGATAACTATCCAATATAACTCCTTAGCATATAAAATTTTTAAATCAATATTAATACTTACTTGGTACGCAACCAAGGGCTGTCAAATGTACAACATAGTAATAGTCAAAACCCAAAGTTAATTAAAAAAAATATTGAGGCCACGTGACCGAATTGCAGATTTCGTTTCTTATCAACTGTCTGATGAAGTATTGTCGTAATGCTGGTTACATCTCACTAGTTTTCATAGCTGATTCCACTAGGTGCTTACATACAAAATACACACAACGAATCCAAAAACCCTATCAATCCTGAATGAGGTGAAGACTTGCTGATAGTCACTTTGTGTTACTTGTCCCTTTGCCTACTGGCTGTGCCTCCCTCTACTAGATCTACACCTCCCTCTGCTAGATCTGCGCCTTCCTCAGCTAGATTTGATTAAAGCCAAGGTTGTAGCCGCCACACACGTGATAGAGGCTTCTCTTCCGCCATTGAATTTTCATCCGCCGTTGTGCATCCTCCTGCCACCGGCCATTTTTCCTCCACTCATGCATAGTCCTCCCTCGCAGGTTCTGACATCGGCACAGGCGCTAGCGCTAGTGCTCTTGATGCGTCAGCCCACGCTGAAATTGGCGCACAAGTAGCCGCACTGGCTAACAGCAACAGAAACGGCTAGAATGACTCCAGCAGCAGCGGTGGCAACAAGATGATCTTTAGTGCAGGAGCTCTTCGACAAGGGTTTCAAGGCACAATTCTAGGTTTTCTAGGTTCTGCTTGTAACCTTTGTGTGATGTTCCATCATTATTTTTTTATTTATTCATTCTTTTGAAACCATAATTTTTGTACAGAGAAATATAATACTGTCACATGATTCATATTGACAGGGGCCACTTCCAGACACACCACCACTTGCATCCTTCAAACATTTTCCATATAGTTCAATGAGTTTGTTGTTCATCAAAACATCAGCCTTGAATTCACTGTTAACGATCTAATTACTTAAACAATCTCATTGAGTACCAATTGCAGTTGTTCCAAATGTTCCTATCGATTGATATTATTTACAAATGTTGTGATAAATCTTTCTGAATATGACCTCAACACGTTGTATATCAACCTCATGAAATTTTCGAGGGCATTTCAAAGGCCAAACAATATAACTCTCAATTCCAAGGCATCATTTGGTTTCTACAAGTTGCCTTACATTCATTACCTTCCCATACCTTATGGAGGTTACTAAACCCACTTCTTAACTTGTACATTAATACATGTTTGTAGATCTAGTGAATTTTTTTTGGCACTAAAATAGCTGATAGAGGATTGTCATGAACTCTAAACAATTGATCATTTGTCTTAAACAAAACTATATTTGATAGTGAATCAATTAGAGAAAAACCTTTCAAACTACCAACCCAACACCTTTGACAAGTCTTCATCCAATAAAATATTGGCAATGTTTAAATTAGGGTGAATGTTAGTTATTAGCTTCACAACCTCACAAAGCCTGCTCCATTACATGGCCAAAATGTGCCAACATTTTTCCCCCTTTTAAAAGCATAAAGAGATTTATGCAGCCTCATTTTGAAACTAAAACATAAGGTTTGATGGTATAAAAACCTCATTCCTAACAAAACAAACAAACTGTACATTATTAAGTCCTTTTTTCATGGACTATTCTTGAGATGGGAAGAGAATGGGAAGGATTCTGCTGGTAGGAATCCTCATATCTCTAGCCCTCTCGTAAGCAATCTCTCTATTATTTTTTGGTTTGTTGGAGTTTTCAACTTGATCCTCTTGAGGTTTGTCTTCAGCAATCCTCTCATCTTCTTTCTCAAATGAATTCTCATTTTCTTTGAGTGTACAAATTTTGTTTTCAACACCACCCTTTTCAACCATTTTACTTTTTCCATTTGAAGTAATGTTATCAATCATGAAAGGTTCACTATAGATGTATATTTGATTTGGTTCTCCTTTCCAAGGTAGCCACATGTGAGAATAATCTGTTGATATGTAACCCGAGCAATTCTTGCTCCAAATTCTACTCAATAAGAGACTATGTGAATCTGGTATATCTACCACTTGAATAGTTACTCTACTTCTGATGCGGGGTTTAGAAGAAATTTTCAATAGAACATTTGGTAATTGACCCACAATCTTCACTCTACTCTTATCCACTTGAACAATCTTTTTATTTGATTTTTCAGGAATCAAACCAAGTTTCTTACATATAGACAATGGCATTATAGTAGATGTAGCTCTAGAATCAACCAAACAATTGTGTAAGTATTTATCCTTTAACTTCATCATCAAAAGAAAAGGAGGAGCTTCCTTATCATACGAGGTCCTTAATTTCTCATCAT
This sequence comes from Gnetum montanum, assembly GCA_015680685.1. Classification (NCBI taxonomy): domain Eukaryota; kingdom Viridiplantae; phylum Streptophyta; class Gnetopsida; order Gnetales; family Gnetaceae; genus Gnetum; species Gnetum montanum. The sequence continues at coordinate 289,246 of MNCI01017754.1, read as the reverse complement.
TATTAGACACATAACTTAACTCTGATTCTCTAGCTCTCCTTTTACTTTTAATGAATTCTAAATCCTTTCCTTGCTGATCTCCTATCTGAAGCAACTGATAAAAGCTAATATTGGCCTTGACATGTTTAAGATCTTTAATCAAATCATACTCTCCATCACCAATAAAGCTTGGTTTCCTTATCCATCTATTAAAAGACTGACTTGGAGTGCTTTGNCTAGAAGATTTACTTGCATAATGAACACTCGATAACTCATTATCAGATTCAATATCAAGAAATTTGGACATAATAAGCTCACTTTTATCCTCATCTTCTACTAACTTAGTGTCTTGATGTTTATGCTTTCTATTTCTCCTTTCTTCCTTGATATTAACCCTTGCCAAAGCTTTTTCAAGCTTCACTATTTTGTTAGACATATCTCTCATTAATTGTCCTTTTTTAGATCCTACTCTTTCATGCTCTTGCTCTATCTTAACATGAGATGGACCTAGTAAAGATTTAAATTGAGAAAAATCTTGCATAGGATTCATAACTCTTTCTTCTCTTTTTTGAATTGCAATATTTTCTTCATGATTCGGATTCAACTATTTTCTAACTGTATAGCTTCACTGAAGTAGTCATTTAGTGTAGTTAAGTTTGGAGTTCTCCTTAACCAAATTGAAATGTTGGGGTTGACAACCTTAAGATAAGTTTCTTTAAGCATCTCTTCTGATGGCCTATATTGTCTTTGAAAGAGTCCACAAATTCGTTGAAACTTAGTGTTAAAATCTCTAATTAACTCTTTAACTCCCTACTTAGCTTGTATCAACCCACAGTATAGTTGTTGTTGATCTAATTGATTACCAAACTGGGCTAAGAAAAGATTCTTCATGTCATCCCAACTTGTAATACTATTACTTGGTAAGTTCGAACACCAAATCTGAGCCATATCGTTTAGATTTGATACAAACAACCTACAAGCTTGATCTTGATGTTGANTTGAACTCTTAGACTTTCTAGATCTTCTCTTACGAATTGATAAACCAGATATAATGGGTGATCTTCTTGATCTTCTAGTTTTCACTCCACTACTTGTTCCCAATTCAAAATCTTTCTTTTCGTCTTCTTCTGATGAAGAATCAATCTTTGAATCCAGAATATCTTTTGAACCTTTGAAACTTTCCAAAATAGCAATCTTCTTGGTCATGAACCAAAAATAGTACTTAATTTCTTAAGCCTTTATAGTAACAACGAATGGTTGATGTGCTAAAATTATAAGGCTTATGAACCTAGAGGCTGAATTTTCAGCCCTCCTTCTAGCACCAAAAGAATTGTTGGCGACCGTTTGGGACGCGACCGCCAACGAGTGTCCTCGAACAAGATTTAGGTGCCTGCTGGTCTCTGGCAACACTAAGGCCCAGATACCTCCAAATAAACTTAGTAGTTAATGTGAGTATGTGTGTGTGCTGTTGCGACATGCAGTTGTCAAAAATGAAACGATTGCGTTACGTGTAACCTATAGATGACTTGTCTTAAAGAGATTCAGCCAACTTTGCCAAGTACTATGAGTTATTGAGAGTTCCTATTTTGTTCAATTGCCTAGTCTACATAGTCCTTATAATACCTACTTGTAACAAATAAAATTTTGCAAAAAAATTTGAGCACAACTCTGTGAATCTACCTCTAATTTTCACCAAAGAAAGAGATAGTTCTACAAGAAAACTAGAAATAGAGCAAGATTCGATGGAAATAGACAGAAAAGAAAGCAGATTTGTGTAGGCCTCAAATATTTAAACAAGGTAAAATGACACGAGTAAACACTTTGCAATAAAGCTATTCCAAATTCAATATCTACAAATTGTTCAAACTCCCAAGGCTCAAATAAGCAATTTCTTCAAGAAAATCCTACTATGCTACCAAAATATTGCTGCGTAAACTACCACGTATGAGACTCCATTTTGGCTAGATAATGGATGTCAAAAATTGCATTCAACAGAACCTTCAAAAGACTTGACAATTTCTAATTGAAATACCACGGAGATTCACTTTAAAGGTAAAAAGAAGCTATTCTGGTCCCATCAAAATACCAAAGATTTTCTGAATCCTCTTGACTATTGAATCGTTCAACGGCATGACTACAAGTAGAGGCTCTCTTACAATGATCTTAATAGCAGTTCCTATACGTTGCACAATAACGAAATTTACTACTAAAATGCTCTTAAGGCTTTTAAACACAAGCGCTTCTGTGGCAAAATTTTAATTGAAATTTCTATTGGGCAACAAGAACGATAAGAGCAATCTAAAAATCCAAAAATTACTTTCCAAGGATGATACTATCTAAACCGCTAGCTAAACAATTTAAAAAAAATAAAAAAAAATAAGCATAACTCATAGGATCATGACAAAGAGGCTGAAATATTTTCTTTAGCAAGCCATCTTACAAGCAATCGTTCACAATTTCTTCTTTACAATGCTCTTCTCCCAAGACTCAAAGTGTCTCCATGTGAGAGCCCAAGTGCTAGCTAGTAGAAAATGAGACCCTTGATGATGATGTGTGAGACCTCAAGTGATGATAAGTGAGACCCCCCAATCTCCTCCTTCCTTCTTGACCCCTGAAGCCTTTTTATAGGGTTCAAAGGTAGGTAGGGAAGTTACAAAATATCTTGGGTGGTTTAACCACCATAGAGACAAAAAAGCTACGGTTGAAAAGTGCCCCATGTAGTTGCCAAGTGTCTTCATTGAGTTGCCAAGTGTTCACCATGGAGAGAAACAAGTTGCAGTTAACACGTGTCCCATTTAGTTGACAAGTGGCCATTGTGGAGATAAAGAGGTTGTAGTTGACAAGTGGCCTTTGTGGTGGTTACAAACATCATGGGATTAAGGCTGGGAAGTTGCAACTTCCACACAAAGTTACAACTATGGAAAGGTGGCTAAGTGTCCTATTGGATAACTATCCAATATAACTCCTTAGCATATAAAAATTTTTAAATCAATATTAATACTTACTTGGTACGCAACCAAGGGTTGTTAAATGTACAACATAGTAATAGTCAAAACCCAAAGTTAATTAAAAAAAATATTGAGGCCACATGACCGAATTGCAGATTTCGTTTCTTATCAACTGTCTGATGAAGTATTATCGTAATGCTAGTTACATCTCACTAGTTTTCACAGCTGATTCCACCAGGTGCTTACATAAAAAATATACACAGCAAATCCAAAAACCCTATCAATCCCGGATGAGGGGAAGACTTGCTAATAGTTGCTTTGTGTTACTTGCCCATTTGCCCGCTAGCTACGCCTCCCTTTGCCAGATCTGCACCTTCCTCAGCTAGATCTAGTTAAAGCCGAGGTCGTAGCTACCGCACATGTGATAGAGGCTTCTCTTCCACTGCTGACTTTTCATCTGCCACTGTGCATCCTCCCGCCGCTGGCCATCTATCCTCCACTCGTGTGCAGTCCTCCCTCGTAGGTTCTGGCATCGGTACAGGCACTGGCGCTGGTGCTCTCGACGCGTCAGCCCTTGCTGAAATTGCCGCATAGGCAGGTGCATTGGCTAACAGCAACAACAACGGCTAGAACGACTCCAGCAGTGGCGGTGGCAACAGGATGATCTTCAGCACAGGAGCTCTTTTGCAAGGGTTTCAAGGCAAAATTCTAGGTTTTCAAGGTTCTGCTTGTAACCTTTGTGCAATGTTCCATAATTATTTTATTATTTATTTGTTCTTTTGAAACCATAATTTTTGTACAGAGAAATAGAATACTGTCACATGATTCATATTGACAGGGGCCACTTCCAGACACACCACCACTTGCATCCTTCAAACATTTTCCATACAGTTCAATGAGTTTGTTGTTCATCAAAACATCAGCCTTGAATTCACTGTTAACGATTTGATTACTTAAACAATCTCGTTGAGTACCAATTGTAGTTGTTCCAAATGTTTCTATCGATTGATATTATTTACAAATGTTGTGATAAATATTTCTCAATATGACCTCAACACGTTGTATATCAACCTCATGAAAGTTTCAAGGGCATTTCAAAGGCCAAACAATATAACTCTCAATTCCAAGGCATCATTTGGTTTCTACTAGTTGCCTTACATTCATTACCTTCCCATACCTTATGGAGGTTAACTAAACCCACTTCTTGACTTGTACATTAATACATGTTTGTAGATCTAGTGAATATTTTTTTGGCACTAAAATAGTTGATAGAGGATTGTCATGAAATCTGAACAATTGATCATTTTTCTTAAACAAAACTGTATTTTCTAGTAAATCAATTAGAGAAAAACCTTTCAAACTACCAACCAAACACCTCTGACAAGTCTTCATCCAATAAAATATTAGGAATGTTTAAATTAGGGTGAACGTTAGTTATTAGCTTCACAACCTCACAAAGCCTACTCCATTACATGGCCAAAATGTACCAACACTTATTGTGCCCTCGATGGACTTAACTAGAACTAGAGATGCACAAATGTTAGTCAGGACTTCGATGACTCTTATAGCTCATGAGGATGTGCTTGATAGATTGTTGTAGACTGAGCAAGTTATGACAACCCTCTTTGACATCCCTAGTGATTTCATTGTAGAACAATCCAATCTCATAGCCATCAAGGAAAAATTGGTCATGGTAGAGACCAGGGTAAAGAATGCAAAAGCATAGGTGCATTGATTACAATAAGAGTTCATCACCCTAAGAGTTGAAAGAAGGGATCCTTTTCAATTCATTGTGCCTGAATAGTTGGAACAATTTCAAATAGAGTAACTAGGCCATTTGATTAAGTAGAATAAAGTAGCTAAATAAGAAAAGGAGAAAGCAGTCTAGAATGCCTCAGCCACTAAAGGCCAATCATATGCTCATGCGAAGGTATTGACCATTGCAAAAGAAGAAAACAAGTAGCTTATTGCTAACAATGCAAGGTTGACCACTATCGAGAAGCAGAAAAACATTTTGAAAGAGAGCATCCACCAGTTGAGGAAGCAATTGGTGAGGGTTAACTAGAACATAAGTAGATTGGCCAGAGAGAACTGAATCCTCTCAATGAAGGAGGTACATGCAATACACCAAAAGTTTGCAATTGAGATAAGCACATGGCAGATGGAGGCAAATAAGAACAAAAAGTTGAAATAGAACTTTTGAGGCTAGATTGACATGTACAAAAAAATTAATGAGAAAGAAATCTAGATGGCAAAGGCTTGCATTAGTTCCATGTTTGTGTAGAATCTTGACTAGTAGCCCATCTTGAATAGTTGCACCTTGGTCCACCAAGCAGAAGTGAAAACCAAGGACTTGTAGATTGAAGATTTGAAAGAGCACATGGCATTAGCTAACATTCACTATGCTAACCTTGCCATATTAACAATAGTTTGGCCTAGAAATGAATTGAAACAATAAGTAGTAGCCACCTATGCCTTATATGAAAAAGAGTTTGCATATAGGAAAGATGTCCTACAAAAACTCCACATGGAAAACTCAAAACTAGAAATAATTGAGGCTCACTACCATGGGCAAAGAGATATAGCCTCGGACTTGGCCAAGAGATTAATATATTATCATGAATTAAGAAAAAATCTAGGGCTTTTGAACAAGAATGAAGGTAGTTCGTAGTGTGGTATGTGAAAGTAAATCAGATGTTCTCGTAGTTGCCATGTTTGTGGGATGTACCAATTCCAACACACATTGGATCATCAACCTGGATGGTGCATGACCCAAGAGTGGAGGAGGAGAAATTGTACACGCTCCTAAATCACTACAAATTCTAGAAGCTTAACGACAAAGGGAAGTGGCCAATGGAAGAGCCACTACCTCTGAGAACTACATTAGCTTCTCCAATTTTGTTGTTTTATCATGTCGTGTTCATTTTTGTAAAACACCATTGTGACATGAAAGGGTCTTTTTGTGTATTTATTAGAGTTAATCAATAATCCCATACCTTCCCAATATTTTGTAAAGAACTTGTTCCTCATTTTTTTAAACTTGAGGATGAGTTTTCATTTAGTTGTGGGGGTATGATGAGTCATGTTTCTATAGGGCTTTGATATCAGGGCACAACCTCTGATGTTTGGGATCCGATATCGCCTCATCTATAGTAGTGTATAAATATAACACTTAGGTGCATGGTTTTGGAGTATGTAGGAAAGTAAGAATATAGTTGTAGAGGTAGTCGAAATTATATTAGTTTGTTTCCAATGCATGCCCATTGTGTGATGTTAAGTGATTGTACAATATCTTTATTTGAGTGTGACGTACTTGGAAACGCTACACATTCGACAATAAAGACTGAGATTACTTCCATCATTGCAGCATCCACTTAGCTTTATTATTATTTTTAATTACTAAATGCTTACTATTTTTCTTAGTTAATGTTTATCATCTTTTGCTCTTTATTATTTTCTGTCATTAAGCAAAATGAGTATGACTAATCGCGAGTGCCTAAGTATAATTACTTGGTAACCCAGTCGTATTATCATTTGTTACGCCTAGTAACGGTACTCTTGGTAATCCCAGCAGTAGTTATGTGAAGTCCAAGGCATGTATGAAAGGTTAGGAATGAATACCCATTGCACATAAGTTAGTTTAGCCTTTACTTTCCATTATTAATTAGTTTAAATCATTGATTCCCTTATTATCAGTAGGAGTAGTATAAGGTTGAAACAAGATCAAAAATGATATGCCTTACTTTGGACTAAACCATATGTGATAAAGCTACCACTAGTTCAAGTGGGAAGAAGGTGAACTGCAATCAAGGCATGACAATCTAGATGCCACCACTAGTCCCATTCATGGAATTCGATTAGATTGTGCGTGAAGGCTTGTGTTTCATATGGTTGGGTGTGAGGGGTACCTTGCCGCTCATCAAAGGGCTTCAACTTCAAAAGGAAGAAAATTTATTTCTAGAAGCAAGATATCATAAGAAGGCTATATTTGCACTTGAAATTCATATACAAGAAACTATTTTTGAACATACTGTAAGTTTTTTCAATTATGAATAGAAAGAGAAGATCCTCATAAAACATATTCATATAATAATATGAGTTAGATAAGACTACAAACAAGCTTTCTTCTAATAATAAGAATAATGTAATCCAACTCTTAATAATAATGATGTGTGAGCCTAGTAGTATAGGTCTTGGCCTAGCAACCCCAAGTCACATGTTCGATTCTACTAGGTAGCACTAAGTTATAAAATTTTATAAATCTTTGGGTGTACCTATGTTTCACTACCTATGTTTCACTTATTTTGGGTTCCAACACCTCTTAATAACAATGAGATGTTAGGCTAGTGGTATGAGTCTTGGCCTATAACCTTAGGTGACAAATTCGATTCTACTAAGTAGCATTTAGTTATAAAATTCTATCTTAGGGTGTACCTATGTTTCAATTATTTTGGGTTCTAAAACCTCCTCCCTTAATAACAAAATAACATGTATCATAATATAAATATTAATTTGAAATGAAATGACATGAAGCTTTATTATGTCTAAAGGCCTACTAGACACATATTGCATTTTCATGAAAGATAAAGAAAGACTCTACAAATTGACCAAGCACTAATGGAGACATAAAAAACAAATCATACAATTTTTTTTTGTAACATTATAAGGTTGTCTCAAATGGGTAGTCATAGCACAAGAAAGAAACACATGGAACTCATCTTCAAGGGCTCTTGATCTCCAAAACCTACAAATATGCTATTCTCAAGAGAATTAAATTCATCTAGCACACAAAAAAGAAAGGCATACTATCAAGCTATAACAAATAGATTATACATCACATATCTAAGATTTAGGTCACAAGACATACTAGCAAAAGAATGATAATCTAAGACAAGGGTATCATAATTAATGAAACCAATGCTAATGTTAAAAATAAATAAGTGAAGCTAAACTAGAAACAAATAGTTGAAATATAGGTATGTCCTAAGATATATGGTCTAATTAGAACTTTATAACTCAACATTGCCTACTAGAATCAAACCTGACTTAGAGCTTCCAAATTAAGAGTCTTACCACTACGTAACCATCATTATTAAAAAGATCAAAGTTAGAACTAACACTAGAAGTAACATTGAACTATAAAAATGGATTTTTAGAAAATGGTACGGAATGTTGGAACTTGGAATCTTTTTCTTAGCAACATTTACCACAAATACATATAGTAAAATTAAAACTTTATAATTCAACATTGTCCACCAAAATTGAACTCATAACTTGGACCTTCCAAGTACCATTAGACTAATGCCTCATTGTTATAAAGCTATAATGAAAATTGCTAATATACTTTTTGTACAACAATCAGTTGCCTTTAAAGTTGCCTAATATAATTTCTATATAACTTTCTGTCAGGTTTCCCCTCATGTGGAGGAAGAGGCATTGTGTGTGGCCATGGGCCATTATTAAATTTTATTTAAGAATTGATTAACCTTTTTAAAATTTTGCATAGTCATCATCATTTTCAATAGTTCTTAATGAAGGGTGATATTAATATGACACAAGAATATACTCTACTATCTACTGCTTCATGTCTAAACCTCCATGTCTTCACATTCATCTAGCTTGCTCAAAATGGGATTATTTCAATAAAAGACCATTGTAACCATAATGTAAAAATGATGTAATTTATGAAACTGAAATTGAAGCCTTTTCTATTGCTTTGATGCGGAAACCTTCATTGTTCATTTAGTATCAACTATTTATTTTACAAATTTTTTTTGTGTATATGTGATTCGTAAGATGCAAGTGATAATTCTTGCCAACAAACTAGGACTTTAAAAAATCTTTAAAAGTCAGATAATTGTTATATACTAGCTTTCCTGGAACCTACTTGATGAGCTTAGGTCATTTACTGTACCTTCATATGTATCAATTGTATTTGCACCTTGCTTGAGCTGATTATTCAAGTTCAAAGGCATAGGTGATGAAGATATATTTTTTTATTTCCTTTACATTTCTCTACTACACATAACCATCATTAATTTTCTCTACAATTATTCAATTTTTGTGGATGACAATGATAAACGTTAGTAAAATTGTACTCTGAAGACATTATAAAGGGTAAGTGTAACAGAACAATAAGCCAAAATTTCCTAATGCTTGGAAAACATTATAAAGGGTAAGTGTAAAAGAACAATAAGAACATACTAGGTAACTAACCAAATTTAAGCCAAAAGACTTAACGAATCCTTCCACTTAACCATATTAGCCAAATAGGGGCACAATAAATGAGAAAATGACAATTGTGAAAGGTCATAATAATTAGAAGTATAGCACTGGGGGGTTTCTTTTCAAAATTTTTCAAATTCTATAATCGTGATAAGATAAGAACTTGATTAGACCAAGAATATGAGAAGGATCATGAACTATTAAGAACTAATTTGAATACTTCAATAATCTCAAACTCTTATTGATTGTAGATGGCCTTGAAGAGACCAATAGTCAAAGGACCTTCCCAACATGGTGGAAAAAGATCAATAGGTTGTAGGAGACATAAAGCGAGAGAAAAAACCCTGAAAGTCATAGATGTAGACTAGGAGGCTTAGTCATTTAGCATTCATTAACAAAATCTTGCTATTGAGAACTCCACACAAGTAGAGGTAGAGGCACCATCAACACCAACACAAACATTGTCCAATGAATGCCTCTAGGCCATCTAAGAAAAGTCCATCATGTCCATAGTCATTGTGGAATTAAACTTTGGTCCATTCATAGAATTTGCCTTAGAAGCTGTAAGAACACAACTCCAGGCATCTTCATTATGGCCAACATTATCTACCAATACAAAATGGCACTTGGGAGAGGTCTACCAATTTTGGAAAAATAAAAAAGATGATGCAACTATAAAGATAGAAGGGACTACTTACTAGAGGCAATCACCAAAGCCTTGAGCATTCCTAATGAAGGAGCCAATGTGGCAAAGATTTCAACAAAATCAACTACAGATGCAAAGAAGCTATGGTTGCAAATGCCCTATGGTGAAGAAGATATAGACTACAATGAGCTCACAACTGAGGAGAAAATCCATTTTAAGATTAGGACTTACCACTTGTTCCTAACAAAAAGGCTCAATAGAATCTCAACATATGCAACTAGGGGAAGTGCGATACTAATGGAAAAATTCAATGCCAACATTGCACATCTAATATTTTTGGAGAGTCAAAGGTAGTTTGAGGAGTAGAAGGAAAGGAAGCCAAAAATGCCATTTCCTTACCTAATAAAGAAGTTATGTAAACAAGTAGGAATTCTAGGCTACACCAATGATGACCTCAGAAAAGCCTAGAATGCCTCTTATGCAGAAATGTCAAAATTAGTGTTGCCAAAGAAAGATCAGTTAGAAAAGCCAGTGGGCATTGAGGGAGATTTAGGTTTAACTCATGCTGATAACATTCCCACTACTGGGAAACAGTAACAAGTAAGACCTAGTAGTCAACCACCAAGCTTCGCCACCACTGCCACAAGAATAGAAACCATCCATGAACCATCTATGTTAAATCATAGAAACCATCAACTGGAGAGCAAGGGAGGGCTCCAATCTTTACAAAATAAGAGAAAGCTTTATGAGGCCCATAATTTCAACAGATCTTGCAAGGGGGTAGGTGTCACTACAGGTAGGAGAAGAGGACAATTGGGCACAACAAATATTTGAAAATGTTGCATCTTTCCAAGTGATGCTAGAAACTAGTGAAGGTGCCACAATGATGGTCATGCAACATTAGGATGCAGCAAGAGCCACAGAAGTAATCACTGATCACATCAAGGAATCATTTAATGTTCCTATTATGCCACTAGCCAATATATCTAGAGCAAGAGATGCTCAAATGTTAGTCGAAATCTTAATGACTTTAGTCAAACATGAGAATGTTCTAGACAGACTACTACAAATAGGCCAATTTATCTAGAATCTTTCTAATATTCTTGATGATATTACTATAGTGCAGTTTGATTTGATGGCCACCAAGGCCAAGGGAAAGTTGGTAATGATAGAAACCAAGGAAGAACACATAGAAAATGAAGTACAAAGACTCCAAGATGAATTGGTATCTTTAAGAGCAGAATTTTGAGATCCTACATGATTTGTAGCCTTGGACTAGCTTGATCAGTTTTGCACAAATTAGTTCAGGAAACTCATTGTCCATAACATCATGATTGAGATGAAAAGAGAGAAGGTAATCTGGAATGCATCTATTACTAAGGCACAAACCTATGCACATACTAAAGCTCTCAAAACCTTATAAGAGTAAAATCAAAAGCTTGCCACTGATAACACAAGGTTGATAGATGTGGAGAAATAGAAGAATGTTCTCAAGAAAAGTATTGATTAGTGTCCAAAATAATTAATCAGAGTCAACTAGGACATGAGCCAATTGACCCAAGAGAATAGGACCTTATCAATGAAAAAAGTCCATGCTATCAGAAAAAAATCATCCATTGAAATAAGTGCATGGAAGAATGAGGCCAAAAGACATAAAAAGCTTAAGGAACATTTTAGGGACCAAGTGGACATGTACAAGTAGATAAATGAGAAAGAAATCTAGATGGAAAAGGCCAAGATTAGTTCTATCATAGCTTAGACTCCACATTATCATCCCATCTTGGATAGTTTAGCCCACGTCCACTAGGCTAAAATCAAACATAAGGACCTACAGATAGAGGATCTAATAGAATACATGGGGTTAGCAAACCTTTGGTATGCTAACTTGGCCATGTTAATAGTAGGATAGCCTCAAAATGAGCTAGAGTAACATGTAGTGGTAGTATATGCACTATATGAGAAGGAGTTTGTCAATTGAAAGAAGGCCTTACAAAAATTACATGTGACAAACTTGGAATTATAAATTATCAAAGCTAGCTACCAAGGGTAAAAATACGTAGTAGCAAACTTGACACATAAAATGTTTGATTACCAGGAACTCAGAAAGGTAGCCAAAGCTTTTAAAGAAGACAGGAAATAGTTTGCAAGATGGTATGTCAAAGCAAATTAGATATTTCTACAACTATCATGCCCATGGAAGGTACTTGCTTCATCAAACATCACAGAATTAGCATGGATGGTACATGACCCAAGAATGAAAGAAGAGAAGCTTCAAGCACTCCTGAATCATTATCAATTTCAGAAGCCTGATGACAAAGGGAAGAAGTCAATGGAAGAGCCTCCACCACTATGAACATAAAGCTACATCATGTTACTTCAGCTTTTTGTTTTATTTTTTTGTCATGTTTACTATGTCATTTTGTAAACACACCAATGTGGCACTCACAGAGTCATGTAAATAGTTAGTCATGTCAAGTCAAGTCTACCTCCTAATTTTGTAAGGAACTCTATTCTCATTTTCTTTTAACTTAAGGGTAAGTCTCCAATTAGTCGTGGGGATATGATAAAACCAAATTTTTTGCCATTACGATATCTACGATGTCATAGATCATCCTACATCATTGTTGATGCAATGTCTTAGGATCTATGTAGCCCTATAAATACCAACACTTGGGCATACAATTGATGACTTTTCATTCTATCCTTAGCTAGATTTTTGCAGTTTTTTTTTGTAGTATTAGTGATAGAGTGAATGTCTATGATGTGGTGTTGAGCAATTGTATGGTGTCTTTATTTAAGTGAATTGTACTTCGACATAGTTTATGATCAACAAGAAAGATTGAGATTGATTTGCATCATTGCAGCATCGACTTAGTTTTATTTGTTTACTTAGAATAATTTTCCTATTTTTCTAGTTTAATCATTTACATTTCCTAAGCATTTTACTTTACAAATATTAGTAAGCAGAATGGATACAACTAGTTTTGAGTGCTAAGTGTAGTTATCTAGTAACCTAGTAGTGGCATTGCTTGATTTGCTCATGATAAAGTAAGTTTTTGATTAACAATGGTATCACAACAATGATGTCATAATTATGATATTGTAGCACATGCTACATTATCATTGATATGATATCTCGAGATGTGTGCAGCCCTATAAATATGACACTTAGGCACACAATTTGTAGAAGTTTTATTTCACTAGAAACAAAACTCTTGCAATTTTGTTTCATGCACTTAGGCTTAACAATTAGAAGTATGAATGATCGTAGTGTAGTGTGATGTACTAAACGACATCTTTGTTTGAACATCTTATATTTGGACATAAGTGTGAGTAGAAATAAATATTAAGCTATTTCTCACTATTGCAACATTCTTCTAGATTTCTATTTTTACTTAGCATAATGTTTACTATTTACTAGATTTACACTTTACTTTCCCAAGCACTTATTCCACTTGTTACTAGTAAGTGAAATGGATATGATTGATTTTGAGTGTTAAGTATGATGTTTCGTAACCCAATAGTATTATTGCTTTGTTCACCTAGTAGTGAGGTACTTGGTAATCACAATAACGATTACACAAACCTAAGACATGTATGAAAAATCAGGAATGGTTATTCATTGCCTTAGGCTAGGATAGATTTGTTAACTTGTTTACTTAAACTTAGAAATCATTTTCATTTTCAACATGTTTACTAGGAGTACAAATGACCAAACAACATCAATTATCTTATACCTCATGGTGAGCTAAACCATACAATTAGATTTCACTAGCTTTGCATGGGAAGACAATGGTCATGGGCTTAAACCAATTCCTAACATATTAACATTTCCTCATCTACAAATTATGATCGGGTCATGCATTAACACTAGTGACTTGTATGGTTTGGTGCTGTATTGCTCCACTGCTCATCATTGGTGCTGTTGTTGGAGATGTATCAATGTATGCTGAGTAATTGATTTTACAAAGTTCATTGTATGAGCAATTCAAAGTTAAAATTCATAACATTTTAATAACTCTAAAAGCAAGCACAGTTAACCAAATGTCTTAAACCACAACATGGCTTCAAACAAAGATACATCATCACTTGCTAAAGAGACAAAAAGGGGCAATGACAAAATCAATGACAAAGAAGAATGGAGTATTCCAATGCAACCAAGGATTTCATAGGCTCATCATGATCCTCATCATCCTAATTTTACTTTCATATTTCACAAAGATGGACAAATAGGGTGGAGATATCTCCAAGGTAACATTGTTCTACCTCCAAAGTGCTTGGTGCTCATCATGGTTCAAATAGCTCTAAGGGGCATGAATCTAAGCAATAAACTTGATAGGTATCATGTGACCAAATACATAATGAGGTCCTATCAGCCCCTACTAAAGAGCAAGTAAACAAAGATGGTTCCATGAAGATTAAACATGTCCATGATAAAGGAAAGTAGCTCAACTCTCTGGTTGTCTTAGAAGAGCTTGATGAAGATGCATTCATCACTGAACAACTCCACCAAAATCATGAAGTCCATTTGCAAACACCTATCATCCAATTGGAGGAACCTATTGAAGTTCAATTGCATTCTGCCTTAGAAGAGACACATTGAAGGGAGGCAACAAACTTGAAGTATAAGTAGTACTCAAGGCCAAGAGTTTCTACTAGATCCCATAGAGAAGAAGGAGCACAGGCTTGCACTATTCTTCCACTACCTCATCTTTATCCTCATAATCATTAATGGAAATTGATAGGAGGATACAAAGATATTGTAATCATGACAAGGAGGAAATAAGGACTCATGGACATCATAATCATAACTGAAGGCACTCTGATGATGTGAACAAAGAAGATGCAAGGATAGAAGAGAGGATAGAGAAAGACATAAGCACCAATTGGGACATTGCTATAATAGAGCTTACAAACTTAATCATGATGATGAACCCCTATTGGCTTCTTAAAGCATGATTAACATCAAGGTAGCTACATATATTTCAACCAAGCATGTAAGAGACAACCATATCAAATGGCTTGACATTAAAAATATGCCCAAATTTAAGGGTGGTTACAATGTTGATCCTCAACACCACCTTCAGGCATTCCACAATGCCTACATCTTGCAAAATATTAAAAGTAATTTTATGTGATGCGATATTGCATGGGCCGCGATATTGCATCCTCCCCCACGATATCGCGTACACAATATTGCGATGTGCCGTCATATCTATAAATAAGAGACGGCTCTCCCTTGTTTCCTCATCCTAGGCTAGACAGTAGGGAAACTATAGCAGATTGATCACTCCAGAGATAGAGTATTTTCCATGTGCCTGCAGTAGGAGTCCTAAAGTGAATGGATCTTTATTCGAGCAGACATTGTACCTGAACACAAGTTTGTGTACGGAAATAAAGATGAAGTTCTTGGATAAACCTTGCAGTGCATGGAATAGGCTAATTAGGCTTTTATTTATTGTTATTTATTATTTGTTATTTAAATTCTTTATGATTTATTTACTTCTTTCTCTCTCAACCCTTCTCTCCTAGTTAAGTGCCTAAGTACGACCACTTCGAGCACGTGCATTACGCGTGGTGATTCCAACAATGACTAGCATTTGGTAGCCACGGTTGCATCGGTTCAGGGTGTGTATGGTAAGTGGGAACGGATGATGATGCTAGATTAATTTAGACTTAGTTCATTAGTTAGAATTAGTTAGTTAATCTCTTCAAACCTTCAACTCGTTAGCATAGGAGATAAAAACATAAAAAGATATAAAAATCATATACCTCAGACTTACTTAACCATACACCGTGACAACTACAAGTAAGTCTGGGAAGACAATGAATAATTAACATTAAGTGTTCCATGAGGTGTGTAGGCACTTAGTCTATGGAGTTCAATTGGATCATGTGTGCTACACTCATATTCGTATGGTTGAGTGTAGGGGTACCTTGCCACTCATCATAGGCGCCATTGCCAGGGACTAAGTGTTTGTGCGCTAAGTAGAACATAAGAGATCATTCACTTTGTTGAGAGCTTAAACAAACCTTAGGGTTAATTAAATAAGAAAATTTTATAACAGTGAAATAGCACATCGATAAATAACAATGTCTTCTTCTCATAAGAGCAATTCACCACCTAGGGACAATACAAAGAATAGTCGGCAATCAAAAACACATAACCAAAATCCACCAGTGCCTCAACAATATAGGGTGGAATATACTCTTTCTGATGAGTATATTCCTAATTTTACTTTTATCCTCCATTAGGACAAACAAATGTACTAGAGAGACTTTCAAGGTAACATAGTGTTACCTCTAGATCGATTTATCCCAAACATGCTTCTCCTTGCTTTGACATAGATTGGCATGACACAACTCTATGATGAATACATTATAGGTGACTTTGACATGAGGGATTACCATCCCACAACTTTACAACGTATGAGGAACTCAAGGAAGGAGAGCCAACATACATTGTTGAAGGGCAAGGAGGTCCTGCACGTCCTTAGTGAAATCAGAGATGGTGAACCACTTATAACTAGTTCTCTATCGAAAGATGTTCCCCCTCCTAACAATAGTGAGGAGGTGGGGTATCAGAACCTACAATCCATGATACACAACCCTAGCTCTGATCCTTGTGAACACCAAATGTTCACAAAGGGAACAACAACTCATGATAAGGACAGGCACTTTGATCGTCATCACGATCGGGGCTGAAGCCACAGAAGAGAAGGTAAGAAACATCGTCATGGTGATGGTTCTCCTTCTTATTCCCCTTCTTCACATCACTCACCCTCTTCTTCCACCTCTGGGTGTAGTCATAGAGAGCATAATGGTAAGGATAGAGGTAGGCGAAATGAGAGACCTCGACGAGAGAGTTGAGATAGAGGACAAGGGCATGAACGAAGGGAAAGTAGGGAATGAAGAAGACATCACAGGCGTCATGAAAGAGATGATCATGATGAGCCCCTACTTGCCACCTAAAGTATGCTCGACATAATGGAGGTAGTAATAATTCCAACAAGGCATCAAAAGGACAGTTGGATCAAACGCTTAGATATGAATAACATCCCACGCTTTGAAGGGGGATACAATTCGGATCTGCAACATCATTTACAGGCATTCCATGATGCCTACACCTTGCAAAACATAGAGAATGAGTGGCAGAAACTAAAGTTGTTTCCCAGGACACTCACCAAGGAAGCATAGAGTTTGTGCTGGTCCTTGGAACCAGAAACCATTAGAAGATGGAGTATGATGTTAGAACTCTTCAACAATAAGTATCAAACGTACTCCATAGTGTCTAACTTGGGTAAGTAGATCCAAGGATGGAAGCAAGGTACTCATGAATCCTTGGATGTTGCCATGGGCTACTACTACGCATTGCTACATTGTTGCTTGGGCCATGGATATGCTCAACGGGATCAACTTCACCACATCGTGGATGGGCTAAGGCATGAAACTAGAAGAACCCTTGGGACTTATGCCCAAGGGAGACTATCAGAACTTAGAGTCCATGAAGTTCATCGCTTGTTGGAACAAGTAGCAAAAGAAGAAGGTGAACTACGAAAAAGAGAGAGTGTGGAAGAATACAACCGTGATCCTTGCCTTCGAAAGAAGGGAGTGAAATTTTGTGATGAAGAGGATGAGTTACCATTTGAAGATTTGGTGAACAAAAAAACCTTGCCGATTCAAAAACTAACAATAGAAGTATTGGCTAAGGTAGATCAATTGTGGGATTCCTTAGACTCTAAACTTGAAACTTTCTTGAAAATTGTAGAGGAGTCTAAAGAGGAATGAAGTAGTGACAAGAACAAGACAAAGTGGAGAGATTTAGGCTCTGCATATAACAAGGGTAAGGGGAAAATTACCATCTCCGATGAGGTTGTGGATTCAGACATAGACGATGATGATGGATGTGAGATCTACCAATATGACCATCCTAAGGGATGTTGTCTAATCATCTCACATCTACAAGAGTCTGGGGTGTATGCACTTAACTCAAGACTCAACAAATGGCAGACACCCTGAAGGTTACCTTATCCCCAAGGTAACCCAAGGTAGTTCCACCAACCATTAACGTACTATCCAAGTGGAACTCCACCACAACCCATCGAACAACATCAACAGTGACAATACCCATAGTCATTGGGGATGGCACCACCGACACAATAGTACCCTTACCGACAACTTGATCCTTATGGATATTATGTGTAGTAGACATTTTCTCCAAGTGACTCTATCAGTCACACAACTCCCCAACGTCACTACCAAGTTCAGGAGTACTTTAGGAGAACTCCTTCTCCTTTGGGAGGCACCCCACATACTTACCATCCTCCAACTCCATCTGCACCACTTCCACCTGTAGTTCCCATACAACCTGCTCCAACAATGCAAGGGGAACTCCCCACTCAACTGCAACAACGCCATGCTATGAGAGCAGTAAACATTCAACCAGCTGTTGGTTTTGACAACTATAAAAAGAGAAGACATTTCTTCAGAACCAAAAGCCCAGACAAGCTCTCACAACAAGTGGTTGAGTCTAGGTACACTCCTCCACCATCCAAAACTTCAGAGCACCCTTCAGTACAACAACAGAGCTGTACGCATATGGTTATGTTAATGCATACTGTAACCGAATGGATCAAGGTAGGCCACCTTTCTAGGAAACTAACTGATCCTGAAAGCCCCTTAATCTATTTACAAATCGCCAAGAACGCACCACATAAGTCTCTTCTTTACTCAGGTTCTGGGGTCAACTTAATTTCACGAGAAATGTATCAAGCCTAGAACCTGCCCCAACTTAAGAAAAGAAACATTCAACTAGAGCTGGTAGACTAGTCCATCACCATTCCCTTGGGATTGGGGAAGGACATAGTTACCACTATTTGTGGTTGGTCCTAACCAGCTGATTTCCTGGTAATTGAAGTTAATAACAATGAAGGGGACTTCCCAATTATAATGGGAAGGCCATGGCTAAGTACAATAGATGCATATCTAGGGATCGAGAAGAAGAAAGTTCCATGCATCACATACAGTGACTCAGAGGGTGATGACATGGAAGAATGTTCAACATCTCTTCCATATACTCGGTGTGCCCAAGAACTACAAAGTCAAAGGTTCCTGTATGTAGCAACCACACAAGTAGTACACACCCCATGGTTGAAAGCTACTAGAAAGAGCAAATCAATATGCAAGGAATGAACTGAGGAAACAACTCATGTTAACAATGGAGGCATAGATACATTGGAGTATGAGTGTTGCCAACTTCAACCCCTTAATCTGAGAACATCAATGGGAAGAAGTTGGACACTTTTATGAAATTAAAATAGACACTCATTATTTTCAATCTCTCCCTTGCAATTTAGTCATGGGGGAGATGGCCACCTATGCTGATCATTGGAGGCCCTTAGTTCTTTTAAGTTTTTGTTTTACACATTTTTGTTTTACAAGTTTTTTTTTACATGTTTTTTTTACATGTTTTTGTTTTACAGTTTTTGTTTTACACATTTTTTTTTTACAAATTTCTTTAACTTTTCTTGTTTTTGTTTTACAACATCATTATACTTTTTCATTTTTTGTGTGTGTGTGCATGTGTTATCCACCTTGTAAGTTTGTCACCTAATAAGTATTCTTCCCAATGGTATGAACTATTTTTCATTGATTGCTAATGTTTGGTTTTTACCTTTAAGTTATGATGTTGATACTAAAGTATGTTTTTATGATATGGCAGGCAATAAGTTCACTTCACCCATCCATCCACAAAGTCTATGGTCTCTCTGGTCATGGAAATGTACAGTCCCTTTCTAATAAGAACTTTAATGAATCGATGACTGGGCATTTCTCAAACTAAGGAAGGACTCAAGGATTGCAGAGGGTGTGACTTCAAGGGAACTTGATGCATTTGTGTTGGTCATTCTCTTCGGTGCTTGGATGTTTTCTTCTTGAGTTTTCTTACTGCTTTGACATTACCGAATTATCGGAAGCTGAGTTAATAAAAATAAGAAGTCTTTGCATGGTGTGGTTCTCATGCATAAAAACAAAAAACACAGAAAAAAAGAGAGAGAGAGAAGAAAAAAAGTGAGAATTCAAAGCACACCCCTTAGAAGAAATAAACTTAGGCTACAAGCACTGGTTATGGAACTAAAAATGTTCCCTCTAACTAAGGCCCTTCTTGCTTCCCATTCTCTCCTCATTTGTTTCATTAGAATGGTGGTGGCTCTTTGAAGATGCTTTCTTATTACTTCAAGAGGATGGATTAGCCGAATGCATTGATGCGAAGTCACTGGATGTGGTTGGTTTAAGGCCGAACTTGGAATGGGAACTGCTAAGTCACATTAATCATGAACTACACAAGGGGATGTACACCACCTTGTTCTTGGGATTCCATTCCATTCTCTTCTCTCCATCCTTCTCTCCATTATTCACCTCATTGCCAGTTGTATCATTAATGTATATTTTAATTGATGCATTATTTTCTTTTCGGTAAATTCTTGTAGTTAAGACATTAACTTTTGTTCCAAATGACATTCCTAGAGCCTACAAACTCTTTGAATATGGGTTTTTCAGGGCATTAAGGACATGAGCCTACTTTGGGGAGGACCCACTAACATTCCTATTTGATGCACCTGTTAACTTCTTTTCCCTAACATTTTTGCAATTAATTTTATTTTTTTCATTTCCACCTTGACATCCATTTCATCGATGTTCTAGTTGTTCCTTTTTATCTATCTTTCTTGTTCCTTTTTATTTCTCCATTCTAACACTACTAGAGGTTCGCGATTAGTCATGGGGGTATGGGGCCCTAGCCCTGATTTTTTTGATTTTTTCCTAACCCCTACACCTTCGATGGTCATCATTAATATATCTCTAGATTCGTATTAGCCATACCACAACCTAGCCAATGGACTTACACCGAAGAAAGGTATCAATTACATGATGATTTAATTACCCTTGCTAATATAAGACTGTGTTTTGTGTGTAGATGATGATCATGCAACAACGGATTGGATTTGGAGAAAATTCTTGGAATGGAGCAGCGCTGAAACAGCTATGCAAGGAGCAAGATCGATGGTGCACTTATGGATGGACAACGTAAGGCGCAATCTTGGCATTGGCAATAGCAACACTTCTTTCCCTCTCTCTTTATCTCAAGCTACCAAATGAGGCTTGATGTCAATGTAATAATGTGTTCACCCTTATTTTCATGAACACCAATTTTGTTGTGTCTTGTAATGATGATCCATTCACATGTCATCCCATTAGTTTCATTTTGAGTCAATAATCCCATACCTTCTCGATATTATTGTAAAGAACTCGAGGATGCATTTTCATTTAGCCATGGAGGTATGATGGGATGCAATATCGCATACACGATATCGTGATTATCGTGATATCACATCCCTCGCGATATTGCATACGCGATATTGCATCCTCCCCCACGATATCGCGGTGCATCGTCATATCTATAAATCAGAGGCGGCTCTCCCTTGTTTCCTCATGCTAGGCTAGATAGTAGAGAAACTCTAGCAGATTGATCACTCTAGAGATAGAATATTTTCCATGTGCTTGCAATAGGAGTCCTAAAGTGAACGGATCTTTATACGAGCAAACATTGTACTTGAACACAAGTTTGTGTACGGCAATAAGGACGAGCTTCTTGGATAAACCTTGTAGTGCATGCAATAGGCTAATTAGGATTTTATTTATTGTTATTTATTATCTATTATTTAAATGCTTTATAAGTTATTTACTACTTTCTCTCTCAACCCTTCTCTCCTAGTTAAGTGCCTCAGTATGACCACTTTGAGCATGTGCGTTATGCGTGGTGATCCCAGCAACGACTAGCGTTTGGTAGCCATGGTTGCATCGGTTTAGGGTGTGTATGGTAAGTGGGAACGGATGCTGACGCTAGATTTATTTAGACTTAGTTCATTAGTTAGAATTAGTTAGTTAATCTCTTCAACCATTCAACTCGTTAGCATAGGAGATAAAAACATAAAAAGATATAAAAATCATATACCTCAGACTTACTTAACCATACACTGTGAGAACTACAAGTAAGTTTGGAAAGACAACGAATAATTAACCTTAAGTGTTCCATGAGGCGTGTAGGCACTTAGTCTGTGGAGTTTGACCAGATCGCACATGGTACGCTTGTATTCGTATGGTTGAGTGTAGGGGTACCTCGCCACTCATCACAATTGATAGAAACTAAAGTTGTTCCCACAAAGACTCGTGAAAGAAGCTAAAAGCTAGTATAGATCAGTTGAACAAAAATTAATTAGAAGATGGAGTACCATGCTGAAGCTCTTCAATGACAAACACCAAACTTACCTAGGTGTCCAATGTATAGAAATAGATCCAAGTATGGAAGCAAGGGACTCATGAATCCCTTGATGTATCAATGGGTATGTATTACTCACTATTGCATAGATTTATAGGCCATGGATTTTCACAACAGAAATAACTGAGGCATTTGTTGATGGGATTTGGAACAAGACTAGATAGACCCTTGGGGTTTATGCCCAAGGTTGATTATCCCAAATGTTTGTCCATTGGATACATAGATTAATTAACCAAGTGGAAAAGAAGGAAGGAGAGTTAAGAAAAAGAGAATCAGCAAAAGAATATAATAGAGATTGATCTATCAAAAAATAGGATGCAAGAGTTTGTGACACACAAGAAGAAGAAACCTTAGAATAGGTAATTCAAAAGAAAACTTTACTTATCTAACAATCTATCACCAATATGGCAACAAAGGTAGAGAAGATGTGAAACTCAGTTGATGAGAAATTCACAACAGCTTTGATGATTTTGAAGAAGAAAATAGAGCAAGCCTTTGGTAAAGGAAATGACACAAAAAAGAAGAGAGGCTTTGGATGAAAGGGCAAAGTGGCTTCAATGGCTGAGTGTTCAAACACAAGCTCTAAAGATGAGGAAGTATACGTCATATGCCAATATGAACATTCCAAGGGATGTTTAGTAATGGCACACTTACAAGAAACAAGGTTATATGCACTTAATCCAAAATTTATTAAGAAATAGATACCCAAATGGTTATGTTACCCTTAAGGTAACTATAAGCAAGCCTTCTAACCCACGTACTATCCTAGTGGAGCTTACCCACAACCATACGACCAATATCATTAATAGTGGTAACAACCCCAATTGTGGGCCATGCCACCACCATGCCAATACTATCCATATTATTAGCCTTATGGATACTATGTACAACGTCTAATCTCTCTAGGTAATGCAGCGGTTCAAACTCTACAATACTATCCACCCAAATGCCATAGGTCAACACCTCCAAGGAATGACCCTGATCCATACAGGCATCCATAGATATCTGGTTCATCAAGTCAACCTCATAATCATTTACCATCTATGCCACCACTTGCTATGCAGGGAGAACTACCATCACAACTTCAGTGAAAGAATTCTACAAGGGCAGTGGATGTACAGATAGAGAGCCATGCCAACAACACTAAGGGCTAAACTAAGAAACATCCCTTCTTTAGGATAAGTCCAAAAAAGGTTGGTAAAATTAAAACTTCATCAAGACAAATTCCTCTAATGACAAACCCTCTTACTCATATCATGCTTCCATAATAGTCATTATCGAAACTGAAAACTATCATGCTAATGGAAATAGTCAAAAACTAGATAAATGCAGGACCACTCCCAAAGAAAAGAATTGATGTAAGAATTTCTTTGATTTATTTACAAGTAGCTGGAAATTTACCATGCACGGCTCTATTAGACTTAGGTTCTGGGGTAGATTTAATCTCTCAAGAAACATGCAAGGCATGGAACCTACTTCCCTTAAGGAAGTTTAATATAAAATTAGAGCTTGCAAATCAATTTGTCACCATTCCCTTGGAACAGATAGAAGATGTGGTGACCACCATCAATGGGTGGTCTTATCCAATAGGCTTTCTAATAATTGATGTATAGAATGATGATAGGCAATTTCCAATCATTATGGAAAGAGCATGGCTTAGCACAATTGATGCTAAGTTAAGCATGAGAGATTTATCTGTTGAAATCTATAATAAAGACAAGCACAAAGACATACATATGCAATATATTCCATGCATTACTAATAATAAAGAAGGATGTAGTTATGGGCTGGCACATCAGAATGTTAACACAATCATTACACTAGTCCACAACAATAGTGAAAAAGAGGTGTGTGCAAAAGAAAGAGCATGGGCCACTAAACCAAAAGACACATTGTGGTCAAAAATAAGAACTTAAAATTATCCAAAACATGCATGGAATAATCTAAACCACTTATTAACTCCTCTTCTAAGAAAGAAACCCCAACTGAGAAATTACAAACAAAAGTATTAAACCATAATAATACACCAGTAGATAGAGGAAATAAGGACTTAGATCAAAATTTAATTACCATCAAGATTAAATGGGACAATAATCAAAAAATCAAATCATTGAAGTTGGTAAGTGAGAAACCTAAAGTGTATGATCTAGGGGATCTAGGGTCCATTTTTCAAGCACTTGCCCATGAGTTTAATTGTGGGGGAGATGCCTTATCCTGATATAGGAATTAATAAGTGTTTTTCAATTTTTTGTTTTACAATTCTTTTTTATTTCTAATTTCTAGTTATACCTTTTCACATTTCTTAATACATTTTTTCCATTCTTGTACACTTTTCAATTTCTTAATAATTTATAAATTCTTTAACATTTCTCATTCTTAATTCTTAATACTAGTTTTTCATTCTTTTCATCTATTCATTTTTACTATCTTTTATAATTTTTCATTCCTTGTTTCCATTTACTTTTCCATATTTTTGTTCAATCATTAATAAAACACACCATGAATAAGGTAAGATGTAGTCTAATGATGTGAAGATTTCTCTATGTTATTGAGTCATAAGGACCTGATTATTTGTACAGCGAGACCACAACATCCATCCATCCATTCCAATAATAAGGGGTTCTTACCATGGTTATAATGATATTCTTTTCTTAATAAAATCAAGAATAAACTTGTGATCATTATGCTTGGATAATAGAGTGGAGAACCAAGTGAGAATGTGAAGGGTATGACATCATGGGGATTTGTGGAATCTCTTGGATCACTACTATATGTTCTATCAAGTTGCTAAGCTTGTAATTATACCCTTGTAGAGATAATGAAAATTGAAAGTAAGAGTACACTAAGTGATCCCTTGTCATATCACTGAAAAGACATGTTACCCATGCTTGAAGGTAGTCCTTTGGTAAGGTTGACATAGATAAAATAAAATTCATGCATAAAATAAAAATTTTGGGGGTCCCACTAGAAAGACATGTTACTTATACCTAAAGGTAGGTGACTTCTTAGGAATTTCAAAAAAATAAAAATAAAAAGTACAATGAATAAACGCCTCCCTTGGAAAAAATGCCAAGTGATGGTACTCCTTGCAATAGTGATAGTCTTATTGTTGTGAATCTAAGAAGTGAAACAATGTGATGTCACTAGATGTGGTTTGGACTTGATTTGAATCTTGGATAGAAAGGCTAATGATTACTTTAACTATCAATGAAACACAAGAATTCATTATGCCTATGGTAAGACAACTCATGTCCTAGCTTATGCAATTCCTTCTAAAGCCTGTGTCACCTCACTATATAATTAATTGTAACTTATGGTTTTGTATACTAGAGCATAATTTTTCCACTTGGCACTACTAACATGTGTGTTTGGATAACAAGTATGCATTACATTTAACTCCTTGAGTGCCTACAGATACTTTTAGGCATGGTTATACAAGGGTACTAAGGGCTAGAGCTTGATTTGGGGAGGACTCACTTGTATAACTATTGTATCTTATACTTTCCAAGAAAGTCCACATCACTTTATGCCTTCCAAAATAGTGAAAAAATTAATAAAAACTTCCCTTAACATCCCATAATCCATTCCAATAATAAACCTCCATTACCTAGCTTCTATCCATCCAAAACACTTAATGAACTTTCGTTGTCCGAGATTCCTTCTTTATGAACTTTATCCATTAATTTCTTCAAAGCTATGCATCATGAAAGGCCTAGGACCCTTTGGACATGCTTCATATTTTCCAGACATTTGATTTAACTCATTTGTTCCCAAAAATTCCAAGGAATATTTTGAAATTTTCAAAGGTGATATTGTAGCTATGATATCATATGTATGATATATGATCTACGATATTGCGCATATAAATTGGTACATATATCATGGGGAAGCTAGTAAAATTTCCATTTCTCATTTTCCATGTGAAGAGAGTTTTTGCTATTTTTTCTTCCCAACAAAGAGCTCTAACATGCTAACTTCCAAAGACCATATCTTCATCCTTGTAGCTCCGATTTCCAAAATTCTTGAACCTTGTTGCTCACAAAGCTCTCAACTTAGTCATTTGTGGGGGGGGGGGGGGGGGGGG
>MNCI01017754.1:143319-262842 GCA_015680685.1 Gnetum montanum | reverse complement strand
GTGGTTTAGGTGGGGATGGTAGAAGGGGGGCAAGGTGTGGGGTACCTAGTGCATGATATTGACAACCTATGAGCCAAAAAAATTCTAACACCTAGAAGATATCGTAAAGGGTAAGTATAAGAGAATAATAAGAATTTTACAATTAATTAATCAAACCAAGGTAAGAAACACTTAAAAAATCCTCTTAATGTACCATATCAACTATTTTAGGTCATAGATAAGAACCAAAATGATAATTGTGAAGGGTTATATAGATATAACACTTTAAGGGGTTTCTTTTTGAAATTTTTCTAACTTTGCAATCATGATAAGCAAAGAACTTGATCTAGTTACAAGTATGGGTAAGAAAAAGAGTTATTATGAACCAATAAAAAAACTTAATAATTCCAAATCCTTCATTAATTTTAGATGGCCCCAAAAAGAGGAGCAGAAGGAGGACCCTCACAACTGCAACTAAAAGGTTGAGAGGTTGGGGATGAGGTTGAACGGGCCCCACAAGTAGAGTGTGTTAAGTAGGAGTCCTAATTTTTTAGCATCCATCAAGAAACTCATACCATAGTGCAATTTCCCTAGGTAGAGGTAGAAGTCCCACAAGAGCTTGAGCAAGGATCGTGCCTCACGTTGTCACTTGAATGCCTCCAAGCTATTCAAGAGAAGTCTATCATGTCCATAGTGATTGTCGAACTCAACTTTGGCCCATTCATGGAGTTTGCCCTAGATGTGATCAAAACATAACTCCAATCATCTCCCTTGTGGTCCACTTTGACAACAAGCAAAGAATGGTACTTAGGAGAGACACTTCAATTCTAGAAGAAAAAACAAACAGATTCTACAGTCAAAATTAAAAATGTCTCAGTGTATTATTTAGTAAGGCAATTACTAAAGCACTTAATGTGCCTAATCAAGGAGAAAAGGTGACACAACTCTCCACTAGATCAGACACAGATGCAAGAAAACTATGGCTGCATATAGCATACGACAAAGATGACAAGGATTACAATGTGTTGACCCCATAAGAGAAAATCTAATTCCAAATTGACACATACCACCTACTCCCAAAAAAGATATTCAATAGAATATCAACATTTGTGGTTAGAGGAAGTGTAATCTTAATGGGGAAATTTAATACAAACATTGCACACCTCTACTTCATGGAACTCCAAAGTTAGTTTGAGGAGAAAAAGACAAGGAAGTTGAAACTGCCATTCCCTTGCCTTATCAAGAAGTTGTGTAGATAATCTAGCATTCTAGAGTACACTAATGACATCCCTAGGAAAGGCCAAAATGCCTCATATGTTGAGATGCTCAAATTAGTGCCTACAAAGAAAGATCAAGTTGAAACTCAAACTAGCACTAAGGAAACCACTCAAACTACTGAGCAACAATAGCAAGTAGGAACCAGTGATCATTAGCAATAGAAACAGTAAGAACAATAGTAGCAGCAAGCTCCATTGCCACCACAACAAGATTATAGGCTATCAATGAGTCATCTGCAATAGATTGCAAAGACCATCAGTTGGGGAATGAGGAGGAAAACATTTATAAAGTCAATGATGGTTTTGTTAAACCAACTATTTTCATAGATCCTATTGGTGGAAAAATCTCATTGCAATCAGGAGGAGGGGGAGAATGATCACAACAAATTTCCAGAAACATTGCATCACTCCAAGTAATGCTCGAAAGTGGAGAAGGAGCCATAGTTGTGGTAATGCAACACTAGAATGAAATAGGAGCTATAAAAGTGATCAATGATGACATAAAAAAATCTTTCAATGTTCCTGTTGTGCCACCAGTAGATCAATCTAGAGCCAGATATGCTCAAATGTTAGTTGGTACTTCGATGACTCCTATCGATCATGAGAATGTGCTTGATAAATTGTTGCATACAAGATAGGTCATGCAAAATATTTTTAACATTCCAAGTGATTTCACTATAGTCTAATGTGATTTGATAGCCACCAAAAAAAAATTAATGATGGTAGAAACTAGGATGGAGCATGCTGAAAATGAAACTCAGAGAATACAAGAAGAGCTCGAAATCCTAAGAGTAGAGAAAAAGGATCTTGCATAGTTTTTGGTGCCAGACCAAGTAGAACAATTTAGAACTGAACATCTAAATAGGCTAGCTAATCAAAACCTGTAGATGGAAAGAGAAAGGAAAAAGTCAGTACGAGATGATTTAGTACTAGAAGCCCAAGCATATGCCCATGCCACAGCACTTGCTACCTTACAAGAAGAAAATAAATAACTAGTTGCAGACAACACAAGGTTGACCACTGTTGAAAAATAGGAGAATGTTCTTGAAGAAAGCATTCATCAGTTAAGAGAACAATTGATGAGGGTTAACCAAGATATGAGCCTCCTAGCATGAGAAAATAAAACCCTCTCAATGGAGTAGGTATGCACAATAAGATAGAAATTTGCGATTGAAATAAGTGTTTGGAAAAATGAAGAAAAAAGGCATGAGAAGCTCAAAGAATATTTCCAAAATCAAGTGGGCATGTACAAATAGATCAATGAGAAGGAAATCCAAATGGTAAAGGCCTAGATAAATTTCATTTCAACACAAAATCCTGATTGGCAGCCCATCTTGGATAGCTACGCTAATGTTCACCAAGCAGAGATTAAAAACAAAGACCTGTAGATAGAATATTTGACAAAATACATAAGGTTAGCTAACCTTTGTTATGCTAACTTAGCAATGTTAACAATAGGTATACACAGAAATGAGCTAGAATAGCAAGTAGTAGTCATCTATTCTCTGTATGAGAAAGAATTTATCAATTAGAAAAATTACATGTGGAAAATTTAAAACTAGAAATAGTAAAGGCCAAATACCAAAATCAAAAGGATGTTGTTTCCAACCTAGCCAAAAGAATGTTAGATTATCAAGAGTTGTGCAAAATGGCTAAAGCATTTGAGGAGGAAAGAAGGCAGTTTATGGCATGGTACATCAAGGCAAATAAAATATTCCTGCAACTACCATGTCCATGGGATGTACCATCTTCATCACATATTGCACAACATGTATGAATAGTACATGACCCTAGAATGGAGGCATACAGATTTTAGAAGCCTGATGACAAGGGAAAGTAACCAATGGAAGAGCCACCACCTCTAGGCACCACTTAGGCTACATCCAGCTTTGTCAGTTTTTTGTTTAATTTTGTCCTGTCATAGACTTATGTCAAATTTTGTAAATACACCACTATGGCATTCAATGTCATGTATATTGCCAGTCAATCCTAAATGATCAAATATGCATATGAATTTTGTAAGGGATTCTATCCTCATTTTCTTTTAACTCAAGGATGAGTTTCTAATTAGTTGTGAGGGTATGATAAAGTCAAATTTTGATCCACAAGGTTATTGCATGAACAATGTCATAATTACAATATTGTAGGACATGCTACATCATCGTTGATACAATATCTCAGGATGTGTACAACCCTATAAATATGACACTTAGGTGCACAATCTACAAAAGTTTCATTCCACTAGTAACAAAACTCTTCCAATTTCACTTTGTGCACTTAGACTTAGTAATTAGGAGTGTGAATGCTTGTAGTGTAGTGTGACATAGTGAACAACATCTTTGTATGAACATCTTGTACTTGGGCACAAGTGTGATTGGAAATAAAGATCAAGTTATTACATTCTCCTAGATTACTATTTTTACTTTGCATAATGTTTACTGCTTACTTAGCT
Organism: Gnetum montanum; assembly: GCA_015680685.1. Classification (NCBI taxonomy): domain Eukaryota; kingdom Viridiplantae; phylum Streptophyta; class Gnetopsida; order Gnetales; family Gnetaceae; genus Gnetum; species Gnetum montanum. The sequence goes on along the minus strand of MNCI01017754.1, from coordinate 259,134 downwards.
TAATGTTTACTATTTTCTAGATTTACACTTTACTTTCCTAGGCACTTATTTTCACTTGATACTAGTAAGAAAAATGAATACACCTGATTTTGAGTGTTAAGTGTGATCGTTCAGTAACCCAACAATATTATTGCTTACTTTGCTCAGTATTGTGGTGCTCGGTAATCCTAGTAATAATTACAAAAGTCCAAGACATGCATAGAAAATTAGGAATGGTTATCCATTGCCTTAGGCTAGGATAGATTTGTTAACTTGTTTACTTAGACTTAGAAATCATTTTCATTTTCATAATGTTTGCTAGGAGTACAAATGACCAAACAACATTAGTTCTCTTATACCTCATAGTGAGCTGAACCATACGATTAGATTTCATTAGCACCGTGTGGGAAGATAATGGTTACAGACTTAAACCAATTTCTACCATATTAACATTGCCTCATTTACGAATTATGATCAATTCACACGTGGACACTCATCACTTGTATGGTTGGGTGTTGGATTGCTTCATTGCTCATTAGCTTAGTAGTAATTCAACTTAATAATCCTAGTGATAACTACATGACTCTAAGGAGTGTACAGTAGACCAAGATCAAATATCCATCACTCTAGGCTAAGATAGATATATGTTTTCATAGTTAACTAGACTCAAAATTTTACCTTTCACTCAATCATGTTTACGCCCAAGAGTATTAAGAGCCCTACAACATCATCTATTATGTACCTGACTAAGAGTTAAACCATACTATTTAACTTTACTAACTTGAAGTGGGAAGATAATGATATTGAGCTTAACATCAATTACTAGCATAATTACATTGTCCATCCATAGATTACGATCTAGTCATGCATAGACACTCATGACTTGTATGGTAGAGTGTTGGGATACCTCCACATCTCATCAATATAGAACATCTAGAAGTTACAAAACTACATTTGGATTGAAATAGATTTGAACGGGAGTTTTGAATAAGATATATATCATAATCACTTCAATCTTGTCCATATGAATTACTAATTCTTTGTTGCAATTATGAAAAAATTTAACATGTCAAAGATCAATATACTACAACTTCTACTTATTTTTAAGATCAATATCCTACAACTTCTACTTACATCATTTTTAAGTATTTCTAACAAATCTAATATTTTTTCTATAGTTATTTCTTTGTTCTAATTTTATAATTAAATATAATAATTACTTTTTTTTTATTTTTATTTTTTAATTTATTCTACCAAACATATTATAAAGCAAAAATAAAAAAATTGAATTAATAAAGAATTAACAATTATAAGTCAAATGCCTCCAACTTTCTCCAATCATTTTTAGGTATTACACAAAACACAAAATTATTATTGATTTGGTTTTAAAAAATTACTACTTCAACATACAATTTAATTTTTTTTTCATATTCTTTGCCAACTCAACAAAGAAACATTATACTAGCAAAGAAGGGGTCAAGGAAAAAACAACACTACAATTTCAAGTTAACAAAACAATTTAACTTCAACAAGCAAAATATTAAGTAGTAAAATCAATATGAACTACCAAAGTAGTACCATTTTTAGAAAAAAAAAAATCAAATTACATAAATGAAATCATTCAAGTATACAATATACATTCACTATAATTTTAGAATTTACACAATATAAAATATTTATAAACATTTCATTTATATTCACTTATACTTTATTAATGGTTTCAAAAATAAAACAACATATTTACAATTCATATTTCAAAATAAATACTTCAAAATAAACTTTGAAGCTACATCAATAGATTATATAATTGCTTAAAGATTAGGATAGAATGATACCTCCAAAATCATCAAATAATTCTCAAAAAAATGATAAAAAATAAATGCTTAATAGGTAAATATAAATTCCAATTTTACTAACCATAAAATAAGTTTTGTATATTGCATTAAAAATATAATAATACAAAATAATATTTCACAAGTATATGTACATCATACATCTCCAAAGTACCAAAAATAATGCCTACAATCACAATTTGAAGATAAAGTAGATTAAAGCTTCACCACATTCACATCTATGAGAAAAGTATAACATAAATTTGCTAAATCTAGGCATTATCTTACAACTATAGACTTTGTAGCACCTAAATTCTCTGTAAGATTCATTGAGTAAACTTACAAAAATGAAAGTAAAATAGAAGATGGGGAGGAGGAGATAATGTTATCTACGATGGTGTTATTATAGTCTTGTTAAATGTGCTTAAGGTGTTATTTTTTTAAAAGGTAAGCAAATGTCTTATCAATAGTCCTTAAGATGTCTTATGGTTGGTTGAAAAGGTAAAGCTTGATTGACTTTTCTAGAGTATATGCTTTCAGAAACCATTTTTGGGTATGTGGGCAATATGCTAATATGAATTAAAAATAATAAATTATTTAAATTATACTTTTCAACAAATATTATCATCAAGATTTTCTTCATGAAAGCATAAGTCACATTTTAATTAATGAAATTTAAATTAATATGGAAGCTTTAGTACAAATGTTACATTTTCATCAAAAATAAAGATAAACTCAATAAATTGACCAAGCATCAATAGGCATAGCAAAAATAAATCATATAAGCAATTTTTTCAATGACTCCCATTCAGATTTGTTATTCCGGGGGAGTTGGAATCTATCTTCTACTTTCAATTATAAAATAATTTGAACTCAAGCTAAGCTTGCTATAGCATTTCCATACTTAATTGGAATAGCACCTGAGAGATAGTAAGGTTTTATATATAGATTATTAAATTTAATGTGATCCAAATAAAATTATTTCTTACATTTCATCTTACATTCATTATTTTTCATTCTTTCTTATTTTCAATTCATTAAATTTCATTTTTAATTTAAAATCATATTTTAAGATCTATGACAGATTCGATGGCCTTCTCTTTCGCTCATGTTTTAGGTATGCATCGTAAGCAAAATTTTTTAAAGATTTGTGAATCACCAGCTAATAGGTTGAAATTTTTAAGAAGGTGGTTTACCTCAATTTTGATTGCTAACCTTAGTTTTAATCATAACCTTGAGCTTGAATTGCGATGTATTGTTGGTATAAATGTGTTGAATATACCACTTATAGTTTGAATTTTTAAATGCATAAAAAATCTATCCATTTTGTAATCCATCTAGGTTTGTTTGGTATAAATTTTATTTTAATCAAATTTTGTTGCTAAGTTGTTATGGATTCTACCTTGTCTTGTAACTTTTTATTGACTTTGTTTCTACAAGGTTATACTATCTATTTTTTATGTTAGTTTCTAATTAATCTAGAAAAAAAAAAACAAAGGTTAGAATAAAATGAGGTAGTATAAAAAAAAGGAAAGTTTATGAAGCTCATGGTACATGATAACTAAGTGTAAAAGAAAAAAAAAGGAACTAACTATTATTATTTTTCTAAGCTTTCCTTGCATAAGTCTATTTCTTACAAAAAAGCATCGAAATATTATTTCCATGAATGCACTTTGTAATTCATTTTGTTGAGACCCTAATACCCTAGGTATAATAATTAATGAGGCCACATCCTCCATATTTCTTACTACTAGTGCAGATATCCCTAGCAACTCTAGAAAGATCTTTTATATATTACTTAGTAAATCAAAGAAACTCATGGATAATATGATAAATTCTATCATAAGAAGTTTTTGAAGGAGCCCAATAACTAGAGTAATAAACATGAGTAGATTGAAGCATTTGTGATGTGGAGCCTACCTCAGTAGACTCTAAAAGGATCCATTCCACAAGCCTCCTAAGCAAAATTTAACTTAGAAGCAAGAACAAGTCAATGAATTGGAAAAAATTCTTCTTTCTATGAGAAAAATCTCAAAATGTAGAGAATTACATGAAAGATGAGGAGCCAAGCTCAACTCACATCTTTCCCAAAGATCTTAGAGACCACACATGTCCCCTCTAAATTCTTAATTACTCATAATGGAGCTAAAGCTCAAGACAAGACACTTATAAGAGATTCTCTCAACCTCTCTCAAGTGCTCTCCCTTTCCTCTCACTCAAGCTCTTCTTGCACAAGCTCTCAAGAGGCTTCTCAAACCTCTCTTCTCCTTGAGAATAACCTTCTTTCTTTTGATTAGCCTTCTTCGTTGGACTCTTATTTATAGCTACTTGATGCGACCTTTTGCCTTACCTCCAATTTGCCATTTAATTTGATGTAAGTTAAAATTTGCATGAGATGTCTTGAAGAGAATGGGATGTCTTGCCAGAAAGTAGCTATTAATAGTTGGAACATCTTGAAATTATGTGGGATGTCTTGGCTAGGATGTCTAAAACGTATTTGGGACATCTCACCTACAACAGAAAAATACAAAGATGCTCGTTTTGAGGTCTGGAACCTCTGAACACCTCCAAATAAGTCCCCATAGCCCTCGGAACCTCCTAAACTCATCAAGATAGGTTCAAAATGCCTCCAAACATGGCCAAACACCATAGAATCATCATCAAAAGTACACAAAAAGACACACACATATCCAAGATACATTGAGGACTGCACAAGGGTTGGGTAATGTTCTCATCATCTCTTCAACCCTTAAAATATCATAATTAATGACCTTTCACAAGCTGGAAGGCACCATGCCCCCATGACTAAAGGTCATCACACTTAGCACAATAATCAAAACTCAATGCATCAAAGCATGAGAATGAGTATTAATTGAGGTTTTGGTTTTGAGCTTCTCTTACTCATGAAGGCTTGTCTTGAGCCCTACTATGCTTCCTTCAATTGAGCATCTTCTTGGAATGCTTCCCCTACATCTGCATGATGACTCAAACCTCCAACAAATGAATAATAAGAAAAAGTAAAAGGATTAGATTTCCTTAACCCAACATCCTTTCTTCCCTTCTTTTCTCTCTTTTTCAACTTCTTCTTCTTGGTGCTTTGAAGACTCTCATCTAGCTTCCTTTCACCATTAGCACCATAACTTAGATTTTCTTCATGTTTCCCATCTATTTAATAGCCAAGATAATCAAATTCATTACTATCAATGTTCTTACCATCACCAATAATGATCTTCTCACAATGACTATGCGAATATCCATCATCATCAAACAAATTACCATTATTAGTCTTTCTCTCACTAACAATGACATAAAAAGTCATATTACTTTCATCATACACAACATGACTCACAATTTCATCATAATCACCATAATGATCATGATTCTCATCGTCACCACTGAAAAAACCACTACCAAGCTAAAGTGAAAAACTAACATCTATCACACTAGCTTTAACATGAGAGACATTACTACCATCAACAAGTGATGAACCATGATTTGTCAGGCTCTGATATCGAACTTGCGATATCGGATCCACGATATTGGGTATGCGATATCGTGACCTAAATAACAATATCAGATACATGATATTGTGATTCTTGTGTAAGCTTATAAATACACATTTGGACACATAGGAAAGGAGGAAGTTAGTCAGTTAGGAGTAGGTAAGTGTAGGAATAGAGTCATTTTGTTCATCTCAATTCTTTACCCTAGTGCATGCCCACAGTATGATGATTGTAATTGTATGACACCTTTATTCAAGTGTGATGTACTTGGACATGCACATGATTGGCAATAAAGATCAAGATTACTTCATCATTGTAGCATCCACTTAGATCTTAATTACTCTATTTGTTAATTGTTATTTACCATTTTCCTTAGTTAATATTTACTTTCTTGTCATGTACATTTCATGTTGTTAATGCAGAATGAGTACGACTTAATCATGAGCATTTAAATGTGACTACTTGGTATCCCAGTAGCATATCGAGGAGTGCTTAAGTAACATACGCTTGGTAATCCCAGTAGTAGTCCACGAGGTCCAAGATGTGTACGGATGATTAAGGATGGATGCTCATCGCACTTAGGCTAGCTTAAATTCTCTTCTCCCATTTCCTATTAGCTTAATCAAAGTTATTCTCTATTGTCCTTAGGAACAACATAGTGATAGGAACCACATCATACACCTCACTCTAGGCTAAACCATACGTGACAAAGCAAATACTAGTCCAAGTGGGAAGACAAAAAAATACAATCAACAAGTAACTATCTAGATACCACAACTAGTCTGTCTATGAAGTTCGACCGAATTGTGCATGAATGCTCGTATTCGTATGGTTGAGTGTAAGGGTACCTAGCCACTCATCATTGGCACCATTGCCGGGGACAATGCTAGTAATTTAGATTAGTTACATCATACAAGATCGCTGTAACAAAATATTAATGATATATCTTTTAGAAATAAAGTAATTGCAAATAAGTCACACATAATTCATGACAATTTCTCTCTCACAAGACTATGAAAACATAACTAGTAAGGCAATTTATTGGAGAACCAACACATTATATGATGATGAAGATGAAGTTTGGAGTACTCAATTTGATGTAGGAGTCTCCTATGTGCAGAAGTAAAGGCAACATCATACCAACTCACAAATTCATAACCTACCTAGTGATGATGAATCCTTGCTGGCCACTAAGAGTCTAATGCATATAAAAGAGGCTATTCAAATATCCCACAGCCATCATAAGGAAAGCCATCTACTTAGGATTGATTTAAATAACTTTCCCAAATTTTTAAGAGGCTATGATTTAGACTTGAAACATCATTTACAAGCCTTCCATGATGCCTGTACATGGAAAAACATTGATAATGGATGGCAAAAACTTAAGCTCTTTCCTCTAACACTCGTTGGCCAAGCAAAAGTATGGTATAGATCTTTAAAACCAAAATTTATTCGATGTTGGCTAACAATGGTGGAACTATTTAATGAAAGATATCAAACCTATGCAAAAGTGTCAACCTTGAGGAGACAAATCCAATAGTGGAAATAACTACAACATGAACCCTTGGACATGGCCTTAGAAAGATATTATGCATTGTTAAACAACTGCCCAAGCCATGGATTCTTCAAGAAAAGGCTAACGTATCACATCATGGATGGGCTTTGTAATGAAACAAGGGAGACCTTAGGGATGTATGCCTAAGGTCAACTATATGAGCTATGAACCCACCAATTCCACGAGCTTATTAAGTGAGTAGAAAAAGAAGAAGGAGAAATGACCAAATGGGAGAATGTTGAAAAATCTCAATGAGACCAAAATCACAAATTAGCAAAGGTCCATGATCATGAAGAGGAGAAATCAACTCACCTCAAGGAGGTGAAATCATCTTTGATAATACTACAATTGCTAGATGAAGTTGAAGCAAAGATCAATAAGATGAAATGGATACATGAAAGATGTGGAGAATATGCCAATGTTATTAGAAGAGAAACCATGACAAACCAAGCAACATGACAAAACACCAATAGACAATCGAAACCATGTCCTCTTCACCAAGACCACCGCCTCATGTCCCTTGCACTTCTCCTCACCTTCAGTATTCTCATTATTCACCTCCTTCTACATCACCATCAATTGTACCTAAAACATTTTCACCATAGCATTGACCCATGAACGTTACTTGTGATGCTATTGTCAACTGCAGTGGGAATTCTCCACAACATCGAAGGTGTCCCTTTTTTAGACATGACTATAGAAAGGGACTGCACAGTTTCGAGACCACTGCATCCTCCAACCCAGCACAAGTTCAACACTGTGGTGCACCTTTCTCCTCGAACCCAACACCTCTTGTTACCTTATTAGGGCCACCAATCAATCCTTCAAAAACCATGTAGCCTAGTGAATATAGCCACATAGGGAGACATATTGATCCTTGCATACCATCTTATGATCAAGGGTGCCATAGTAGGTCAACCCCATATCAATTAACCACACCTTCTAACTTGCCCCATTATGTCAACTTTAATACAGTGTGTGCATCCCAATTTTGGTACATTCTAGCCACCACATCAAAAGACACCCAATGGTTTGGATATGACTAAGTCCCAATATTTTCAACATGCATAGATCCAAACCTTCCATTTATTAATTCTCACCATGATCAAAATTTTAGCCATGGGGGATACCCCTCATTCTAACAAGCAGGATTAGTAAATATTTTTCCTTTTCTTTAATTTTACAATTTTTTGTTTTCAAATTTTTCATTTCTAATTTATTATTTTATCTTTTTATGGGTAATCTCATCTATGAATAAAACACTCATGTGACTTGTTGGTTGAGGTGTTGCTCTATGCTATCAAGTCTCAGGTGACTAATTACTTGGACAGTGAGCCCATCACATCCACCCACCCATTCTATTAATAAGAGGTTCTACTCTGGGTACAATGATATTCTTGATATCATTAAAACTTAAAGTAATTTTTGTGCTCATTATGACCAGAGCGAAGAAGGATGAACTAAGTAGGAATGGCTTGGGTGTGACATCAAGGGGACTTGCGGATTCTCTTTGGTGACAACTGTAGGAGTTATCATGCAGCTGGGTTGTACTAAGATCCTTGTAGATTTAACAAAAAATGGGAGTAAGAGTAATAAAGGCACTCAATCAAGAAACCCAATGCTATTTTAGAGGGTCCCACTAGAAAGACATGCACCCATGCCTGAAGGTAGGTGGCTTCTCTGGATTAAGCATTTAGAAAAAAAAAGAGAAAGAAGAGTGTGCCAAAGCAGCCAAACAAAAATGAAAAAGAAAAGATCAAGACAAATATGCCATAAACCAATTCCAAATTACTCATCCCTTAAATGAAATACTAAGTGATGGTATGCCTTGTTGTCATGGTACTCTTATGGTTGTCCATTAAGGGATGAAACCTGCTTTGGGGAGGACCCACTTGCCTAATCTTTGTAATTTATACTCATTACACATCATCATCACATCATTTTATACCCTCCAAGTATTGCATTGCCAACGTTATTCTTTCCTTTATCATCCTTGTAATTCAAACATTCCTATGTACCAAAACATGTCCTTTTCCCTCATCCTATTCATGAATTTTATTGTCAAATTTTACTCTATTATACCTTTGGTGTCTTCTGGTCTATTTAATATTACCCTAGACCTTCCAAATTGACATAAAATCTTTCATTTTTGGCCTTTGAAATTCAAAAATTTATCAATTTTTCTAAGTACCCTATTTTCAATTGGTCATGATATTGGGTACCTGATATCGGGTCAGACACGATATCGAGTCCTCTTTATCGGGTACATGATAATGTGTCCATAAAAACTATATATATGGACCCACCCCCCTCCCCCCTCGCATGCACATGTCAACATCATTTTACGTTGTTCATGTGACAGGAGTTCAAATTTTCTTTCACAAACTTGCTAGCTTGTGCACCTATCATTCAAACATCCATAACTTACTTGTTAATGCTCCGATTCCCATTTTGATTGAACCTATCTAAACCTAGAGTGTTTAGCTTAGTCATGGGGGAAGGGTATGCTCCAAGTTGCACATGATTTTTTTGAAATTCATTGTCACCTAAAGGATATTATAAAGGGTAAATGACCATAAAAATGATAAACAAGTTGCCTAAATCAATTTTATCTCTTCACCCACACCATGAAAATTAAATTTTGGAGCCACCTAATCAAATTGGGCTTAATATCAAAACTTTTAGGAGAAATTTTCATAAAATTTCCTAACTCTGGATCACACTAAACAAGAAATAAATTCATTAAAAGCAAGAAGTAAGGGTATAAGTCAAATTTTGTAAATAACCTTACTAATAGTTGGGCCTATGTGATTGTAGATGGCCCCTAAATGTGGATAGCAAGGAGGACCCTCTCAAGGTGTGTCTAAATGACCAAGGAGAGGTAGAGGCCAAGCATCTCCTAAGGAACATACAAAATAGGAGGCACAATCATTCAGCATCCATCAAGAGCCTCCTGTTACTGTGCAATGGGGACAGGCTGAAGGAGGAGCCACTAAAGCACTTGAGTAGGGGCAACATCTCACATTGTCCCCAAAATGTGTTCAGGTGATTTATGAAAGGTCCACTCAGCAGCCGTGATCATGGAACTCAACTTTGGACCTTTCACTAAATTCGCTCCTAAGGCAATCAGGGACCAACTCAAAGGGTTTCCATTATGGCCTATTCTCTTTGAAAGTGATGCTTGGTACCTAAGAGAGACGTACCAATTTTGGCACAATAAAGAAGAAGGCACCACAATTGATATTGGTGGTGTTTCTATAGATTTCTCTACCAAAGCCATTTCGGAAGTGTTAAATCTTCCGAATATAGGGCCAAAAGTTGCTCACTTGCCCACTCGCTCTAATGCTGATGTGTGAAAGATCTAGTTGAAAAGGGCATATGACAAGGAAGACAAGGCATATGGAGAGTTGACACTGGAGGAGAGGATCTATTTCAAGATTGACACTTATCACATCTTCCCCATAAAAGGGCTGAAAAGAATCTCCACATATGCGGCTAGAGGAAGTGCGATATTGATGGGCAAGGTTAATGCCAACCTACCCCATCTATATCTAACAGATATTTTGAGGCAGTTTGAGGAATGTAAGATAGGGAAGTTTGAATTTCCCTTTCCTTGTCTCTTCAAGAAGCTATGTTGGCATGCTAGAATTCTCCAGAAGAGCCCAAAATGCTTCATTTGCTTAATTCTTAAAGCCACTAGCCCCAAGGAAAAGTGCTGGTGAGACACTAGATTTGGAACAAGAACAGATGGTGGGGCCCAACACAACTCAAATTGTAGGGCCTAGCCAACTCCCAAGCACAAGGCGTAGTCCACAACAAGAAGTAGGGCCTAGCATAGGTCAGCAAGACCAACCGCTGCTACCACCACAGGATTATCAACCGTCAATGAGCCATCTCAGGGCCATTGTTGAGATGGTTAGCAGGGGAAGCCATGATGAGACCAACCTCTTCTGGGTCATAGATGATACCATATGATCCCTGGTCTCCATCGACCATGGATGGGGTAAGGTGTTAATCCAAATAGGAGGAGGGGAATTGCACTGGTCACAATAGATCTCATGGAATGCTGCATCTTTCCAGGTGCAATTAGAAACTAGTGAAGGGGCCATAGTAGTAGTCATGCAGCATCAATATGCAATGGAAGCCATAGAAGTGGTCATGGATGACATAAAAGAATCATTCAATGTCCTTATTGTGCCACTAGCAAACTTTACGAGAGTACACGATGCTCAAGCTTTGGCTGGTCCCTCGATGACTCCTGTGGAGCATGAGGATGTTCTCAATTGGTTGCTACAGACAAGATAAGTGATGACGTCCTTGTTTGACATCCCTCAAGATGTCATAGCAACTTAATTAGACCTCATCTCTACCAAAGGGAAGTTGGTCACAGTATAGATCAGGGTTGAGCATGTAGAGGTGGAGTAGGAAAAACTCCAAGAGAAGCTCATCAACCTGTAAGTTGCATAGCGAGATCCATCTCAATTTATCCCCATAGATCAGCTAGAGTCCTTCAAGACAGAGTAACTTAATAAATTATTGGCAGAAAATAAAAGAGTGGTGGAGCAGAAAGAGAAGGTTGATTGGGATGCTTCTAAAGCACAAGCTCAGACATATGCACATGCTAAAGCACTCAAGGCCTTGCAAGAGGAGAATAAACAACTTGCCATAGGACAATATTTGGTTGATCACTGTGGAAAAACAAAAGAATGTTCTTGAAGAAAATTTTCAGTAGTTATGAGAGTAATTAGTCAAGGTCAACTAGGACATGAATCGCTTGGCCAGAGAAAATCGAACCCTTTCAATGGAGGAGTTACACGCAATCCATCAAAATATGGCAATTGAAATAAGCATATGGCAAAACGAGGCCAAGCGACATGAGAAACTAAAAGAACAATTCGGGGACTAGGTGGGGATGTATAAGTAAGTAATTGAAAAAGAAAGCCATATGACCAAGGCCCATATCAACACTCTCAGTGCTCAAAACACTGATTGGTGGGTCATACTGGATACCTATGCATTCGCCCACCAAGCAGAACTCAAAAGCTAGGACCTGTAGATACAAGATCTTACGAAGTACATGGAGTTGGCAAACCTGTGGTATGCCAACTTAGCCATGCTAATGGTAGGCTGCCCAAGAACAGAGCTGGAGAAGTAGGTAGTAACCACCTACGTGAAGTATGAAACAAAATTTGCTAAGAACAAGAAGACTTTGCAGAAATTAGAAGTGGAAAATTCTATGTTAGAGGTGGTCAAAGCTAGCTACCAAGGATAAAAAGATGTCACGACATACTTGGCTCAATGGCTTATGGATTTCTAGGAATACAAGGACAAACCTAGATCCTATGAGGAGGAATGACGATTGTTTACAACCTAGTATGTTAAGGCAAATCAAATGTTCTCGTAACTACCATGTTCATGGGAGGTGCCAACTCCATCAAACATTAGAGCATCAGTGATGAGAAGTGAGGTACCCCTACGCTCAACCATACGAATATGAGCATTTCATGTAGGATCTGGTCAAATTCCAAGGACTAATTGCCTATGCACCTTTGTGGAACAATAACGGGTTGTTAATCATTGTCTTCCCAAACTTACTTGTATGTCATGGTTGTATGGTTAAGTAAGCTTGAGGCATATGATTTTTATAGCTTTTATGTGTTTTATATCTTGTGCTAGTAAGAAGGGGGAGAGAGATAAATAAGTAACTAATCTAACTTAACTACTCATTAACTAATTTCTAATTACTCCTAACACCAGTATTCGTTCCCACTTGCGGTGCACATCTTGAACCAGTGCAACACTGCTAGGATTACCAAATGCTAATCGTTACTGGGTTACCAAGTGCTACACACATGCTTGAAGCGGTCGTACTGAGTGTATTTAACTAAGATAGTTGTAGGGTGAGAGAAATCATTAATCAATGAGGAAAGAATTAAATAATAATTAATGCTAATTAATCTATTTTGAATGCTACAAGGTTTATCATAAATTTTATCTTTATTTCCATACACAAAGTGTGCTCAGGTACACAATGCTCGAATAAATATCCGTTCACTCTATGACTCCTACTACGAGCATGCATAAATAATTCTAACTCTAGAAGGAAAAAATGGCAAGAGTTCAACTAAGTGGCTAACTGTCTAATGTGAAAACCAAGGGCATTGCCTCTTATTTATACGTGAGGAGACAGGCCCCGATATCAGGTATCCGACATTGCATGGTTGGATCCAATATCGTGGATGTGATATCACAGTCCAAATACTACGGTTCATCATACCCACATGACTGAATGAAAAATCATCCTCGAGTTCCTTACAAAATATTGGGAAGGTATGGGATTATTGACTAAATGACCATTGTCGGTGGAATGGGGTGACAGACTCAACATGCCTAGTGAACGGATCAACAATACAATACATGACAGCATTAATGTTGATGACCACTGAGGTGAACACTGTACATAAATGACATCCAGCCTTTATTTGGCAGTTGAAAGATAAGGAGAGAGAAAAAGAATAAGACATGTTTCTGCTAATGCCAAGATTGCACCTTCCATTGTTTATCCATAGCCATGCCACCAATTTTTCTCCTTTTGTAAACACTCCAATTCTGGTCCATCTTGAGTGTTTCCTCCAAGCCCAGTCCATTGTTATATGATAACCATTTGTACACACAACACAGTCACAAATGAGCGAGGGTAGATAAATCACAATGTAGTTGATACCTTGCCTCAATGTAAAGTGCATTAGCTGAGTTGTGGTTATGGCAAATACTGATTCTAAGGATTTAACACTGGTGACTACCTATGGTGTAAATTGAAAAATTTGAGCCAAGGCCCCCATGACTAAGATCGAACCTCCAGTAGCAATAGGATTGAAAAAGATAAGGAATAAAAAAGATGGAGAAAAAGCAACAACGACAATGCTAATAAAATGTATGCCATTGATGGGGATGAAACAAAAAATTATTGATTGCAGGAAATGTTTAAGGAAAAGAAGTTAACAAATGCACCAAAAAGGAATGTCAGTGGGTCCTCCCCAAAGCAAGCTCATGCACTTGATGCCCTGATAGACCCAAAAACCAAAGAGTCCAGAGGCTCCAGGAATGTCATTTGGAAGAAAGAGTTAAAAAATTACCCATAAGAACTTACCAAGGAAAAACAATGCATCAACCAAGATACAGACTAATGAAAAAAATGGCAATGAGGTGAAAAATGGAAAAGAAATGTGGAGAGGAGAGAATCGAATGGAAACCCAAGAACAAGGTTGTGTAAAGTCCCCTGTGTATGTTTTATGGTTAATGTGACCGAGTAGAACTCATTCTAAATCTAGGCTCAACAAACCGCATTCAGTGACCTCGCATCAACACATTTGACCAACCTATCCTCTTGAACTAACAAGAATGCCTCTACAAAAATTCACCACCATTTTGAGGAGAGCAAGATGGAGAATCAGGAAGTGAGAAAGGGCCTCAGTTAGAGGGAACCTTCAGACATGGGTAACATGTCTTTCCAGTGCCATAACTAGTACGTGTAGCCCAGGTTCATTATTATGTCTAAGGGGTGTTCTTTGAATTCTCACTCTTTCTTATTTTTTTTCATGATAACCACACCATGCAAAGACTTATTTTTATGTACTCAACTTCCAGATATTTGATGAACAGCATAATGGTGGAAAACCCAAGGAAAAAGCATCCAAGCACTCAAGAGAATAGCTAGCACAACTGCATCGAATTCCCTTGAAGTCGCACCCTTTTCATCCTATGAGTCTTTCCTTAGTTTGAGAAATACCTATCCACCAATTCGTTAACAATTTTATTATAGAAAGGGACTGTACAGTTCCAAGCCAAGGGAGACCATTGGATTTTATGGATGCATGAACAACATGGAATTATTGCATGTTTAATCAATAGAACCATACCTTAATATCAACATCATATTTCAAAGGTAAAACCCAAAAATTAGCAATCAATATGATATTATTCATGCCATCATCATGAACACTTATTGGGTGATGATCAAAATAAAGTAATCACACAAAGAAATGGTAAAAGTATGAACAATGGTGTCAAACAAAAACAAGAAAGATTAAAGAAATGTGCAAAACAAAAATGTGTAAAACAAAAATTTAGAAAGAACTGAGGGCCTTCAATGGTTAGTAGAGGTGGCCATCTCCCCCATGACTAAGTTGGAAGGAGGATATCCAAAATAATGAGCAAGGTTGCCCACCTACAAAGGGAGCATGTGTTCTAGCTGTTCTAAACTCATGGAAAGGTTTTGTTTGTTGCATGTTGAATAATAGTCTCTTATCTGGGCTCTTAGGTTTATATATGGTCATGGCCCATGAAGGAAAAGTTGCATAGATAATGTAAGGTCCTTCCCACAATGTTTGAAATTTGGTACGTTGTGACACATGTGTGGGGTTCCAGTAGAGAACCTTATCTCCTGGTTGATACTTAACTTTCCTTATTTTCAGGTCATAACGTTATTTATTAAATGTCTTGTGTAATTCATTAGATGATAGGGTAGCTAGTTGGTTCTCATCTAGCAAGTTAAGAGTCATCTAGCAGCTAGTAGGTCAATAATACCCTGCAAGAAAGATCTTGATGGACGTTCATCTCCCAACATAATGACCCCCACAAGGGCCCTCATGAGTATCTTGGAGAAGTCTTAGTTGATCTCTATTAGGAACACACCATTGAACCAAGCCATCAGGACATACTTTGTAAAGTTGTCCATTGATATCCATAAAGTACTTGGCTCTATGAAGAAACTGCTATTTCTTCTTAAGGTCTATCTCTTGTGGTGTTTGTTGGGTAAGGATATAGGTAAGAATGCTACTATACCAGTTTGTCTCCATGGGTGATTGGTTACTCACTACACTAGCAAAGAGGAATTCATCAAGGAAATGATCAAAAATTAGATACTCATCCTCTTTGTTGTCCTAGTGCAACTGAGATAAATGATTGGCAACTACATTCTCACTACCTTTGTGATTGACCATCGTTAAATCGAACTCTTGTAGGATTACAAGCCATTGTATACTATCAGGGCTTACCATTGGATTATTCACAAGGAACTAGATTGCACTATGATCTGTATGTGTGAATACTTTGTATCCTAATACATAGTATCTAAACTTTTCTAGTGCAAACACTACAACCATTAATTATTTTTCTGTAGTACTGTAGTTAAGTTATGCACCAGTGATACTTTTACTTGCATAGTGGATGTAATACAGATGTTTCTGGTCATCTAACTATGTAAGTACGGTGCCTAAGGCATAGTTGGATGCATCAGTCATGACATGGAATGATTTAGACTAGTTAGGAGCTTGTAGAATGGGTGTTTCTACTAGCTTTTGTTTCAGAGTTTGAAAAGCTAGTTCACATTTCCTGGTCCACTCAAAGGGTACATCCTTTTTCATTAGCTCTACCAATGGTTTGGAAATATTTGAAAAGTTCTCTATGAATCTCCTATAGTAGCTAGTGTGTCCAAGGAATGACCAAATGTCTTTCACAGTTTTCAATTGATGGGTAATTCCTTGGATGACTTTGATTTTCTCAGGGTCTACCTCTATCCCTGTACATGAGATTTATGTCCAAGTACTACACCTTCTTAGACCATCAAATGGATCTTTTGCCCGTTGAGCCTCAAATTAGTTTCTACACATCTTTTCAGCACTTGCTCTAATTGGTCTAAGTCTTCATCAAAGTTTTCTCCACAAGTGGAGAAGTCATCCATAAAGACTTCCACACCATTTCCTATCTACTGCTAGAATATTCTTAGAACTAAGCGTTAAAACATTGTGGGGGCATTGCACAAAAGAAACAACATTTGTTTGTATGCAAACATTCCCCAAGGACTAGTGAATGTAGTTTTGGCTTAGTCTTCTAGGGCTATTTGTATTTGTTTGTATCCACTATATCCATCCAAAAAACTATAATAGCGATGCCCTACAATTATATCTAAGACTTGGTCAACAAATGGCAATGGAAAGTGATCCTTGAATGTTTCCATGTTTAGTAGCCTAAAATCTATGCACACCCTCCATTTGCCTTCCTTTTTAGGCATGATTACTAAGGGGCTAACCCATTCACTATTAGCAATGGGGTATATGAATCCAGCTATTAGAAGCTGTTCTATTTCTTCTTTTACTACTTGCTTCAACTTTGGGTTCAATCACCTCTGTGGTTGTTTCTAAGGCTTCATGGAGGAGTCAATCTAAATCCTATGTTGAAATATCTTGGGATCTATTCTAGTTAATTCTCGAATATGACTATGCAAAGGCCTTTTACGACTTTTTTATTACCTTTATAAAACTCTCTTTTTGTTGTAGAGCAAGTTTTGCATTGATGATTACCGATTTTCCATTCTTAAGAAACGTGTACTCCATACCCATGGGCAATGGTTTTAGCTCCAGGGGCTCCTATTTAAATTTCTTAGAAATTTCCAACTTTTCCCATTCGATGTTTTTGAGGTTAGGACTTGGAAGTTGGTAGTGGACTTGCTCTAATGCGTCTATCCTATCTATGTAAGTGCAAGTCAAACCATCAGTTAGTTCAATGGGTATAAGTGAGTTACTTTCTTGATCAGCTGTCAGCCACTAGGTGTCTTCTTGTCATGTGGCTGCTACATACAAGAACCTTTTTATACTGATCACTTGTTCACACTGATTGCATGCATGCAATGTTAAACTTTACACAACCCATGATCTCTACACGCAATTACACCCTGTGTCACTGTATGTGATGCATGGAAATTTCTTCTTCTCAATCTTTTCAAAAGTATTTTTCTTAGATATTTCTAGGGAAAGATCACAGATTCCTAGGCACGTATTGATAGTGCTTAGCCATGCCCTTTCCATTATGATTGGGAAATCCCCCTTACTGTTGTTCACTTGAATCACTAGGAAGTCAACTAGATATAACAATCCAAAAATAGTGGTAACAATGTCCTCCACTAATCCCAAGGGAACAATGATGGACTGGTTAGCCAACCCTAAATGGATGTTGCTCTTTTCTAATGGAGGTAGGTTCTAGGCCTTGTACATTTCTTGGGATATTAGGTTGACACCGGAACTTGAATCCAAAAGAGCTTTGCATGGCTCATTCTCAATGATTTGTAGATATATCATGGGACTCCTAGGATCAGAGAATTTCCTAGGAAGGTGGCTCAGTTTGATCCAATTGATAACGACATCTGTTAACATGATCATATGTGTTGAATGTGGTCTTAGGCTCAAAGGGGACTTTGAAGCTTTATTTGATACAGAGACATCCAAAGACTCAACCGCTTGTGGTTGCAAAGGCTTGGTTGGACTATTGGTTTGGAAGAAAGGTCTTTTCTTCATACAGTTGTTAGAACCAACAATAGGTTGAGGATTAATAGCCCTTGTGGCATTACGTTGCGGTGGCTGAGTAGGGAGTTCACCTTGCATTGCTAGAGTAGGTGGTAATGGAGCTATTGGTGGGAGAGATGCGACTAGATTTGAAGGATGGTACACTTGTGGAATATTGCCCCTAGGAGATGGAGTCCTATAGTACTCGCAGGTTTGGTAGTGATGTTGAGGAGTAATGTGACCAACAGAGTCACATGGAGAGATTGGATATTGCATGTAATATCCATATGGATCAGGTTTCTGGTAAGGATATTGTTGCCTTGGTGGTGGCATTCCCCATGATTATGGGTGTTTCCACTGTTGATGTTGCTCAATTGGTTGTGGTGGAGTTCCACTAGGATAATATGTTAAAGGTTGGTGGAACTGCCTTGGGTTACCTTGGGGATAAGGTAATCGTTGAGATATTTGTCATTTTTTTAATCATGGATTAAGTGCATATACCCCAAAATTCTGCAGATGTGATATCATAGGGCAACATCCCTTAGGATGGTCATATTGACATATCTTGCATCCACTATCATCATCTATATCTGAGTCTACAACCTCTTCAATAATAGCAAATTTGACCTTACCCTTGTCACATGTATTTTTTGCTTCTCTCTTTTTTCTTTTGTCATGATCACTACCTCGCTCTCTAGACTCCTCTACTATTTTTAGATCAATTTGAAACCCACTATCTAGGGAGTCCCACATTTGGTCTACCTTTGTCGATACTTTTAATGTTAACTTTTGGATAGGCAAGGTTTTCCTATTCACCATCTCTTTGAGTGGTGACTGTTCCTCATCCTCACAAAATCTTACTCCCTTTCTCCAGAGGGAAGGATCTCGGTTATATTCTTTCGCACTTTCTCTCTTTCGTAGCTCACCTTCTTCCTTAGCAACTTGCTCCAGTAGTCTATGAATTTGATGGAACCTACGCTTGGATAACCTTCCTTGGGCATACGTCCCAAGGGTTCTTCTCGTTTCATGCCTAAGCCCATCTACAGGATGGCATAGCTGATCCTACTACAAATAACCATGGCCAAGACAATGATGTAATAGTGCATAATAGCGGCCCATGGCGACATCCAACGGTTCATGACTTCCTTATTTCCATCCTTGGATTTTTTTTCATAGGTTAGACACCTGGGAGTACATTTGGTACTTATCATTGAAAAATTCTAACATAGTACACCACCTATGAATGGATTCCGGTTCTAGGGACAAGTACCAGCTTTCAGCTTCTTTTACTAGTATCCATGGGAACAACTTAAGTTTTTGCCACTCATTCTCTATGTTTTGCAAGGCACACACATCATAAAATGCTTGTAAGTGATTTTGAGAATCAACGTTATATCCCCCGTAAAATCATGGGATGTTATTCATATCTAACTTCTTTATCCTAATATGTCTTTGGTGCCTTGTTGGAACTCTTACAGCCTCAGTTATGTCTAGCATGCTTCAATTAGCGAGTAGGGGTTCATATGATCATCTCATTTTTTGTGTCTATGATGCCTACGTTGTTCCCTACTCTTCCTTCTTTTATGCTGTGATTTCCTAGAGTGCCCTCATACTCTGTCTTGGTTGTTTCGTCTATGACTTCCACTTTGCTTGCCCTTATCCTCATGATCGTTTTCTCTATGGTTGCATCTAGACACTGAAGGAGAGGGTGGAGGAGATGATGAAGGTGAAGAAGAAGGAGAACCACCACCATGATGGTGTCTACTACCTTCTCTTCAGTGGTCATTGCCTCAATCACGATTGTGATCAAAATGCCCACCTTTGTCATGTGTCCTTATTTCTTTTTTGGATACTTTGTGTCCATTGGTATCAACACCTGCGTTATGAATAGTATAATGAAGGTTCTGATACACAACTCCTTGGCCAAAGTCAAGGGGATAAACATCGTTATGTGGGCGACTACTTGAGGCAGGTTCATCACCCTCAATTTCTCTTAAAACGTGGGGGGCATCCTTGGACCATTTTCCCTTCAAAGGCTTATGGTGTCTCTCCTATTGTAAATCCCTTTGACGTTGCACCTTTATGGGATGATAATCTCTTGAATCATAGTCCTGCGCAACATATTCTATGTGTAATTGTTACATGCCTATTTATGTAAGAGCACGAAGAAGCATGCTTGAGACTGAATGGTTGGGAGGTAACACTATGTTACCTTCCAAGTCATGCCAACGTAGCTGTTCATCTTGATGGAGAATAAAGATGAAGTTAGGTACATATTCATCAAGATGAATATATACCACACAAAACTATTGAGGGATTGACAGATCAACATCATGTGTATCATGCCACCAATTGCTTCTTGTGTTAGTCCTAGGTGGTGAAGTGCTTTTGTGTGAAGAAGAGGACATCTTGTCTTATTTAGTGTGCAATGTACTATTAGCTTTTCCTTAATCAACCCTAAGGGTTTGTTCCAATGATGTGAATGATTTCCTAAGTTCTACTTAGTGCAGAAACAACTAAGTCCCTGGAAATGGTGCCAATGATGAGTGGTGAGGTACCCCTACTCTCAACCATAAAAATACGAGCGTTTGATGCACAATCCTGTTGAATTCTAAGGACTAAGTGCCTATGCGCCTTTATGGAACAATAACGGGTTGGTTAATTGTTGTCTTCGCAAACTTACTTTTATGTCATGATTATATGGTTAAGTAAGCTTGAGGCATATGATTTTTATAGCTTTTATGTGTTTTATATCCTGTGCTAGTAAGAAGGGGGAGAGACATAACTAAGTAAATAATTTAATTTAACTACTCATTAACTAAGTTCTAATTACTCCTAACACCAATATTCGTTCCCACTTGCTGTACACATCTTGAACTAGTGCAACACTATTGGGATTACCAAATGCTAATTGTTACTAGGTTATCAAGTACTACACGCATGCTCGAAGCAGTCGTACTGAGTGTATTTAACTAAGAGAGTTGTAGAGAGAGAGAAATCATTAATCAACTAGGAAAGAATTAAATAATAATTAATGCTAATTAATCTATTTTGAAAGCTGCAAGGTTTATCATAAAGTTAATCTTTATTTCCATACACAAAGTGTGCTTTGGTACACAATGCTTGAATAAAGATCCGTTCACTCTATAACTCCGACTGTGGGCACGTAAAATAATTCTAACTCTGGAGGAAAAAAATGGCAAGAGTTTGGCTAAGGGACTAACTGTCTAATGTGAAAACTAAGGTTTCTGCCTCTTATTTATAGGTGAGGAGACATGCCTTGATATCGAGTATTCGACATCGCATGGTTGGATCCGATATCGCGAATGTGATATCGCGATCCTGATATTGTGGTTCATAAATTAGCATGGATAGCACAGGACCCCCAAACTAAAGAGGAAAAGCTCCAGGCACTCCTGTAGAGCCATCAAATTCCAAAAATTGGAGCACAGGATAAGGGGAAGCGACCCATGGAGTAACCACTGTCACTTGGAACCACATGAGTTCCAATAAAATTTTTTCTATTTTTAATTCTATGTGTGTATCCCAATTTTGTTGTATTCATCTCCCCACTAGCCCTAGTCAATCAATAATCCCATACCTATCCATTGTGTAATCAATTAGGCTTGTTCTCATTTTGTTCAACTCGGGGATGAGTTTTCATTCAATCGTGGGGGTATGATGAATGATGATTTGTCAAGCTTTGATATCGGACCCACGATATTGTGACCTAAATAACAATATTGGATACATGATATTGTGATTCCTATGTGAGCCTATAAATACACATTTGGGCACACAGGAAAGGAGGAAGTTAGTTAGTTAGGAGTAAGTGTAGGAGTAGAGTCTTTTTGTTCATCTCAATTCTTTTCCCCAGTGCATGCTCACAGTGTGATAATTGTAATTGTACAACACCTTTATTCGATTGTGATGTACTTGGACACACACATGACCAGCAATAAAGATCGAGATTACTTCATCATTGCAGCATCCACTTAACTCTTAATTACTTTAATTGTTAATTGTTATTTACTATTTTCCTTAGTTAATATTTACTTTCTTGTCATTTACATTTCATGTTGTTAATGCGGAATGAGTATGACTTAATCATGAGCATTTAAGTGTGACTACTTGGTATCGTAGTAGTGTATCTAGGAGTGCTTAAGTAACATGCTCTTGGTAATCCTAGCAGTAATCCACAAGGTCCAAGATGTGTACAGATGATTAAGGATAGATGCTCATCGCACTTAGGCTAGCTTAAATTCTCTTCTCCCATTCCTTATTAGCTTAATCAAAGTTATTCTCTATTGTCCTTAGGAACAACATAGTCATAGGAACCAAATCATACACCTCACTCTGAGCTAAACAATACGTGATAAAGAAAATACTAGTCTAGGTGGGAAGACAATGAACTACAATCAATGAGTAACTATCTAGATACCACAACTAGTCCATCTACATAGTTCGACTGGATTGTGCGTGAACACTCGTATTTGTATGGTTGAGTGTAGGGGTACCTAGCCACTCATCAACAAGGTAAAGCTCATACTTAATTACCTCTTCATGGCTTCTCTCATCCATCTTTGGTTCAACTTTATCTTCAACATATGGTTATTAAATCTCATCAAAGCTTGAAGGTTCGAGATCCCAAATAGAAGTTCCTAATTCCAATGGCTTCTCCTCTTGAAAGGAATCATCAAAAATCTCTTCATCTCACTTTGGAGATACCAACTTAAAAGGTAAACTCTCCTCCATGGCTTTAACATCAAATTCATCAAAAACATCATCAAAGCAATCATTCTTCTACATACCTTGGCTAGAAGACTTACCTATCTCCCATGAGATAGCCTCAACTTGGATTAGAAACTCCTTTTCCTTACCACAAGGTATAAAACAATTGCAAAAAGAATGAGTTTCATAATTTCTAGTGCTACCTTTGATCTTACATGAAGAAATGCCTTGATCTTTGTTACCCCTTTGGCTCTAATATTTAACCTCCCATGACTTATGAGGTAGGAACTCTCCTTGATCAATAGCATACACCATCTTGGACATTGAAGATCTCTTGGTTCCTTTGATGAAGATCTCAGTTCCCTCTCTTGAAACCTTGAGTATTGAACACTCCTTTTCTCAATAAGAGATACTTGATAACTCCTTTTCCCATTGATATCTACTTCACTAGACCTTTCATCTCTTTCCTTTCCTTGATGGCTAGAAGATATATTATCAATTCTCCTCAAAATATTTTCCAAGTTAGTTTTGAATTTCTCCATATCTCTTCTTCTTGAAGCTTCTACAAAATATTGGTGCTTGTAGGCCTTGACTTTGAGGAGAGCTTCTTGTATTTTAGCCACAAATGCTTTAAAGAAGTCCTTGAAATCTTAAAGCTCTTGTCCAAGCTTTTGATTTATCTTCTTCTTAAGATCCATAAAAGATTAAAGTAATCTTGACCAATCTCAAGTTCTCCAAACCCTAAGTGGATGTAAAGCTTCAAAATTCCTCAAAATTTCTTCAATAGCTTGATGAGGATCAATAATTCAAGCCTAGAAACCTTCAAATCAAATGCATATGTGTGGATTCCTCCAAAAAAACTTGCTCTGATATTAATCTGATGTTGAGCCTACCTCAATAGACTCAAAAAAGACCCATTCCACAACCTTCGTAAGCAAAATTCAACTTAGAAGCAAGAACAAGTCAATGAATTGGAGAAATTTCTTCTTTTTATAAGAAAACTCTCAAAATGTAGAGAATTACATCAAAGATGAGGAGCCAAGCTCAACTCACACCTCTCCCAAGGATCTTAGAGGCCATACATATCTCCTTTTAATCCTTAATTGCTCACAATGGAGCTAATGCTCAAGACAAAACACTTATAAGAGATTCTCTCAACCTCTCTTAAGTGCTCTACCTTGCCTCTCACTTAAGCTCTTCTTGCACAAGTTCTCAAGATACTTCTCATGTCTCTCTTCCCCTAGAGACTAACTTTCTCCCTTCTAATTAGCTTGATTAGCATTCTTTCTTGGACTCTTATTTATAGCTTCTTGGTGTGACCTTTCATCTTCCCTCCAATTTTCCATTTAATTTGATGTCCATTAAAATATATATGGAACTTCTCAAAGAAGAATGGGAAGTCTTGCCTAAAAGTGGCTGTTAATAGTTGGGACATCTTAAAATCATGTAGGACGTCTTGGCTAGGATGTCTACTACGTAATTCGGACGTCTCACCTATAGTTGGGATGTCTCACCTATAGCTAGGACATCTCAACTATAAGGGCAAAACAAAAAGATGCTTGTTTTGAGATCTAGAACCTTTAGATGCCTCAAAACAAGTCCCCATAACCCCTGGAATCTTCTAGAGTCATCAAAAGGTCAACACAAGAAGATACACACAAACATGGCACACACATATCCAAGATACATTAAGGATTACAAAAGGGCTAGGTGATGTCCTCATCAATCTACTTGATAACTAAAACTTTGCTCTTAGTGATAGATTTTCTTAATTTCTATTTATAAAGCTTCCTTTCAATTTGATCAACCACATAATTCTATAAAATATTTAAATGAGGCTCAAAAGAAAAAGGTATTCTTGAAAATTTGAAGATAGTATCTTTTTAAAATATTTTTTAAGGCTAAAAAATAACCCACTTATCAATATTATCATTATAATATATAACAAGTTTTTTTCAATTGATGTGAGAGTCAAATAACATGCAGTATTACTCCACTCTAGCTAATAAAGTATTGATATGTTACATAGAATTGTTAATCATAAAAAAATCATTCGCAAAGTGCATGTTAAGTAATTGCATACCTTGATTATTAATTGAAATTTCCTTAATGATATGCCATTGGAGATTATAATGTAAATTATGTAAAAGAAAGTCTACAACAATTATAAAAATACAGGGAGTGAGAGAATAACCTTGATGAATTGACCTTGAAGAGAAAAGGAGGAACTTGATTCAAAGCCACTTAAACATTAGTATCATTAAGGAGGATTTAAACAAGACAAACACCAAATTCCATTCAACCATGGCATAAACTTTTTCATAATCTAACTTAATAAAAGAAATGTCCTAGTTAATATCAAAATCTCACTGCATTCCCTCCTAACAATATTTACTTTTCTTGATCCAGGCCATCAGATAGGAAAAAATGTTCCATTCCATTTAGAAATGACGGACAACTTGCAATTGTTATTCATGACTGCTGGCCCCGCAGAGTCCTTGATTTTGACAAGCTTTGTTTGAGGAAGAAACATCTACTCAAAATTTTCAATTTATCTTCTGCTTTTTATCTAAACCAAAGACCAGATACACGTGGAGGAAGCTCAACCTTAAAATCTTCTTTTCATGGAGCTGGAAATGGAATCAATAATGAATCTTGCTTTATCAGGACAAAAGAAAAGCATTTGGCAACTGCCTTAGTCGTTTTTGGCAAAAAATAAACGTAGTTAGATTGGACAAATTCCAAGATTGGGCTTTTTTCTCCTCCTAAATTCTAAAATGCCAATATAAAAACTTGATTAGTCAAATTTGTAGAGCCCCGGCACCAGTGAGGTTTGTAGGAATGGTCACAGAATGTCACAGTTTGAATCATTCTATTATTCAAAAAGTGGCAGCTATGGCATGAGTTTTATGAATTCATTATGCATGAACTTCATGTGCCGTGACTTGGAAAATGATAGCATGAATGACAATTTTTTGTTTTTATCTGCAGCAAGTCAGCAACTCATTAGGACAATCAATCACTGCGAAAGAAAAATGAGAAATATTTCCATGCTGATTTTTGACTAGAACAAACAATGATGATAAACCATTTTCATTGTTTTAAAAGAAAAAAAAAAGTTTTGTGCGCTGTCGTGGAAATGAGATACGCAATGAATCCAAGTCATGTGCAAGATGAGCTGGGCTGACTTTTCTGATAACTTCACGTGAATGATATAGTGAAAAGTAATTAGCTTTCCAATTTAGAAAAAGGCTAGGTAAAACAATGTTTTGGTGTTTGTGTTTTCTACAAAAGAAAGAGATATCTTACAGGTTACTGCAACCTTAAACCAAGATTAATTTAGTGGGATTAAAATGCAAGCCGTTGAAATCTTTGAATTTTTTGTTATTTTATTTGGAAGAGTTTAACCACAGTTTTGGCATGCTTAACCTATCGTCTATCAAGGATGGTGGAAGTACATGTAGTCATAATTTTAGTCCCACAACTAGAATTATATCTTTACGTTTTGTTTGTATGTTGTACACTATGAACCTTCCCCTCCTATAAATGGTAAAAACCAAGTACATAAAATATCTAATGATAACTTGTGTAATGATAACTTGTGAGTGCAACATGAGGACTTGAAAGGTTGAATGGACAGGAAATGAAACACGTTGATGTGAAAAACAATGTTTTCTTTAATGTATACATGTCAGAGTCTCAATGATAGAACAAAACATTTTCATGCATTGGTGATGAGTGGCAAGGTACTCCTACACCCAATCATATGAATCACAGAGCATTCACACATGATCTGGTCGAATTCCATGGACTTTATTGTTTCTGGTGCACTACACTTCTAGGAAGTGAATCTTGCTTTAAGGTTGTTTGTTGTCTTCCCAATTACACTTGTAACGTAGACTGGTATGGTAAAGTGTAATTGAGGTATCTAATTTTTATCATTTTGTATTTTATGGTTTTGGTGCTTAAGGAGGAATAAAGTAATTGGACTAATTAATTTAATTTAACTTGTTAACTAATGTCTAACTAGACCTAACATAAGCATCTAGTCCCACTTTTTGTACATGTCCTAAACCTACATATCCATTGCTGGGGAACCAAGCATTATGCTACTGGGCATACCAAGTAATAACATTGCTAGGATTACTAAGTGAATACATGTTACACTCGAAGTGGTCATACTTATGTGTTTAATCTATTTTTCTTAATCATTTCATTAACTTAATTACTATAAACATTTAATAAATAATTGAAAAAATTAAATGCATAAATAAAATATTCAATCTATCCAAAGTACTACAAGGTTTATCAGAAATCTCATCTTTATTGTTACACACATTGTCATCCTCAGGTACAATAATGCCCGAATAAAGATTCATACACTCAATGACTCTTGCTGCAGGAACTCGGGAGGAAAATTCTAACCCTCAAATAAACAAACTGCAAGAGCTTTGCTGCTAAAAAATCTCTATTACCATAAATGCAACTAGTGGGCATGTATTTATAGCCAAATATAGACACTATGTCAATGGGGCCTCATAAACGCATGATACAATGCGTTGACAAGGCATCATGAAACAACTAGGCCCCATTGATGCAACCAACCAAACTATAACTCATCATACCCCCACAACTAAATGAAAACTCGTCCTCGAGTTCTTTTACAAAATTTGGAAGGTATGAGAATATAGATTGACCTTTCACAAACAAAATAGATTGACTTGACAAAAAATGATGGAGTGTCCGAGTGTATGGATCAACACATTATGAAAAAAATGACGGTGTTCAAGACACAAAATTGAACACCATGACATGACTCTTCAAAATTGAACAACACGTTCCTTAATGGCATGAAGTTTGGTGGAGAAGATCAAACGGTCCTAGGCAGTGATGGCTCTTAAGGTTCTGAGGAACCGTCACAAACTTTACACACAGGCAGTGGTCAAGGCAACTACGGTTGTCCTGCTATTACTACAACTTCTATCAGGAGGCAAAAAGTATCTAGTAGTGCTTTCATTTTCTCCTCCTTAATTCTGGGATTGTGCACCATCCATGCAACTTCACCAATGTGGGTTAGAATAGGCACATCCCAAGGACATGGGATTGCTAGAAACGACTCCATTGCATTGATGAACTAGGTAGTAAACTATTTGTGTTCAATGTCGAATGTTCTAACTGTGTCATTCAACTCTTGGTGATTGTTTATCTATTTGGCTAGGTTCTCAACAATTGATCATTGATCTGTGAACTGTGCTCTGAGAACTTCGAGTTTAGTGTTCATAGTCTCAAGCTTCTACTTGGTGTCTCTATGGTGCTTGAACTTTGCCTCATATAGCAAATTCAAGCTAGCCACTTGTTTCTCCAACTTTAACCATGGTCATCCAACAATCAGCATTACCAGGTTTCCATAACGGAGATTGGCCAACTCCATGTACTCTATCATTTCTTTGATTTGCAACTCCTTTAGGTAGATCTCTTCTTTATTGTAGGCACCAATCCCATCAACAATGGACTGCCAAACCTCTCTTCCTTGTTGGAGTTGCTGGAGAGCTTCATTTATTTTCACCTTCACCATTTGGATTTATTTCTCATTGACTTCCTTCTGTAGGCCAACCTGGTCTCTATAGTGATTCTTCACTTTTTTCAAACTTGAGGGCCTCATTCTTTTAGGTGGTGATCTTGATGCTAGACTACTGGCATAAGGCACGAATTTCCTCCATTAACAGATTTCAATTCTCCACTGCCAATCTCCTTAATTTAGTGTTCACCCTGGCAAGATGCTCCTACTATTTATGAATAAATTCTTACATTTGTTCCTTCTGGGCATCAACACTACACAGGCGATGATTCTATGCAATCAAAGTCTCATTCTCCTAGTGCATCTAAGCCAAATCCTTCTAAATTCAGTACATTTTTGCTTCAACTATGGACTAGTTGAAGATGGTCATTACTTCCTCTTTCTCAACCTTCTTAAATCATTTTTGAATCTGTAGGAAAGCTTCATCTCTTATTACTACTAGGTTGAAGATCGCAAGATTAGTAAGGCAGCATGTAGTTTGGCAACCTCCAAAGCCAAGCATTGATTTTTTTCTTAAGCCATTTCGAGTTGCCCCTCCAAAATGATGCATTCCCCCTTGCATCCAGTAGCTCTGACTGGGTTGCAGTGATGTTTTTTGAAAAATCAAATATGTCTAGAATCAGTTGCCTAGTCCCCCACCAATCAATCCAGAAATTCTTCATGTAAGACTACGTTCAACTTTCCATTGATCATGCCTGTGAACATTTGCATGTCTCAAAGTGTAGATACATTTGGTATAAATGCTACAACTACATTTAATACTTTGGCAACATGATCAATAGTAACTTCAACCACTATTTCTTACCCTTGGTATTGCATCACCAGGATAGTTGCCCCTTTGCCTTCCTATAAATGCACCAAGGAAGTGGCAGCATTCTCGAAGATTTCTATTAATAAATGGTGTTGAGATAATGACACCATCACCTTCTAAGCATTAGGATCCAACCTCGTAGGCAACTGCATTTATTAGGCAAAGAAAATTGATCCACCCCTCTCCATCTAGTGACTTTTCAAGCCACCTCATTCAGGTGACTCATTTCTGGTTGGTATACAGATGGATCCATACCACTTGTTCTTGCATGTTGCTCTTGTTCACTCAAGAGCTATTCTCGAATTTTGTGTAAGTGCTCAATGGTTTTGTAGGCCTCCAACATTGTTTCCTGAGTGGGTGGTGGTGACAACTACTCCTCTTCTTAAGTCATCATTGGCATCTTGTATTTCATGATCTCGGACCATGAGGCTAAAGGAGCATGCCTGATTGTATCATTGGAGTAACAAATGATTCCTACCCTTTTACAAAGTTTTCAGATGAGGCATGAAAAGGCAAGGTTTTCCTTCCACGTTCATTTTCCTTGAATAAATTTTCAATCTCCAAATAAATGAGTTGTGGAAGGTTTACGGGAGATTTCCTGCTCAGAGTAGCGCATGCTTAAGCAGAGAAAGTGGTCACCTTACTTGGCCTCACTGTTAGATTAAGGTGATAGGCCACAATTTTGAAATCAATATGCTCCGTCAGTGTGAGCATGTCGTACTCCTTACATTCAACCCTGTAGCATCGCTGAGTCCACTTCTTCTTGGCTTCAAGATCATCTTCCTTTGATAGTTTTGTCAACTGTGTCCCATTGTCAAGCAACCCCAATGCCTATGCGATAGCTTCAGCCCTAGTAGGATACTTGAATATCCTTGATCTTGACTATGGACCCTAGCCTTTGATTGTTCCAAAAGAGGAATGTCTCTCCCATGTACCATTGTCCACTAGATGTGATGACTGGCCACACAGAAAAGGTTTGCAGTTGTGTTTTAACTTCTGCTAGAGATTTTTTTGGGAATGGCCTGAAGTTCATTTCTTGAAGAACTAATTTTTAAATCTCTTAGGACCTGATGATGTCAAGGCAGGCTTGAGTCAAAGTGACCTCAAGCCTTACTGCAAGTCTGGGAACTTCTTCTTCTAGAATCTATCAAATAAATTCCACTTCGGGCTCCTCACGAAGAGGTCTCATTGCATGGGTTTCCTCTAGCAGTTCTTGGGCTTGTTCTTGTTGGCCCCTTCCAGCTTTAGGTCATTTCTTCCATGGTTGAGAGGGTTTTCCTTCCTATGGGCCCTTTAGTCTTGGTGCCATCTATAATCACAATAAGACCATGGGTTAGCAATTGTTGTGTAACATGAATCAATTGGGATACCTTTATCTCTTTAGGATAGTTACACTTGGCTAAGTTGTGAGTATGGCTGATTTAATTACTCTAATTATTATTTTATCTATGTGTTACCATTAATAAATCATCCCAGAGGTTGTTGAAAGGGCTAACTTCTAAAAAAAATGTTGTTTGTGTATTATTAAGGTTATTAACCCTTTGGGGGAGTTAGAAAAATTCTTTAAAAATTTCATTAATTTTTCATCTAAGACCTTAAGGTTTGTGGTCCCCATGACAAAGAGCTTACCTCTAGTAAGTGTAGGATAAAAAAAATAGAGTGATTTGGACAAATGGTTGGGAAGTTATGGGCTCTGAAAGGTTTTGGACTATAAAAAATTACAAAAACTCCCCATGGGTTATAAGAAAAATGACAAAAATTTCTAAGTGCACAGTAGTATATATAGGATTTATGCACTACATCAACGAGGCCTTGTCAACAGGGCCTCATCGAAGTGGTTAGTTGCATTGACGTAGCTATTGACCACCATAAAAATCCATTGACTTTGGTCAAACTTGCAAAATACAAAGAGTTTTTGAATGAAATTAGGATCAAATCAAAGCTTAGAAGGCCAAAAATAGTATGAAAATATGAGAAGAAGGTGTTGGAGCTTATAAATTTGGAAAAATGGAGAAAAAGTGATTTAGGGGATGAATGAAATAAAAGGTTAAGGAACACTGAGCAGAATACATAATGGAATATGCGAAAGATAAGATTGTGGTAATGTCAGAGGTAAGGAACCTTAATTAATCAAGCCAAGAACTATGCAAGTGGGTCCTTTCCATAGTAGGCTCATGCCCTTGTTGCCTATACAGAATCTCAACTAAGGAGTTCGTGGGCCACATAGTCAATTAATGATCATGAAAGTTAAGGACCAACCAAAAATAATCTATCCAATAATTCAAACACATCAGACTAAGACATAGAGCAAACATAGAACATGACAGTGAGGTGAGTTATGGAAGCATGGATGGATGATAGAGAAGGTGGAATGGAGTTCTGAATTAAGGTCATAAGAAGTCCCTTATGGAATTTGTGTTTAAAATGACTTGGAAAGATTCATCCTTAGTCCAAATCAAAACCATACACTTTTAGTGACTTTTCATCACCACCCTAAGACCGATCCACCCCCACGAAACACCAGAGTACTTCCACAAAACAACCATTATTCCATAAAGAGAAGATAAGAGAGAAGTAGCAAGTGAGAGAAAGGGCCTTAGTTAGAGGGGACCTTCAAGTATAAGTGCATGTCTTTCTATTCCCATAACCAGTTCTTGTAGCCAATTTATTTATCCAAGTGGTGTGCTTTGAATTTCCATAATTTTTCTTGAAATGGGAACCACACCATGCAAGAACTTATTCGTTTATTGTGTCTAAGGGGTGTACTTTAAATTTCCATCATTTTTTTTTGAATTTTTGGATGGCAACCACACCATGCAAAGACTTTATTTGACTTCCTATTAATGGTTGAAATGGAACAGTAAGAAGTCCATGAAAAACACTCAAGCACTCAAGCAAGTAGAAGAGTGCAAATAGTATTGAGTCTCCTTAAAGTCACACCCTTTACAAACCTTTTGAATCCTTCCTAATTCTGGAGCTACCAAGGTCATGGATTGATTAAAAGTTTCTTTAATGAAAGGGACCTCAAATTCCCAGAATAAGGAAAACCATAGAGTTTATTGGATAGACGAATGATGTGGTCTCACTACCTATTCCATGAAAAATAAACCATGTCAAAGTCATCAGACATCATAATTCAAAAATGGAAACCAAACATCAACAATCACAACATTAAGCACAAATCATCATTAGTAAACAACAACAATGGAATTGTGTTCTATGGCAATAAAGCAATTTTATTAGCAAAGCGAGAAAATATCACTTGAAGAAAACAAAATAAAACAAAGTAAGATATATAAGAGACTGTAAAATAATCAAGAAAGGTTCAAAGGTACTAACGATGGTGTAAAATTAGAAAAATCTAAAAATCAAAAATTTCTAAAATAAATAATTTGTAAAAATTAAAAACGTGAAAAATAAAAAATAAAAAAACTGAGAAGCCATATGGATTGTTAGCACAAATGGCCTTCTACCCCACAACTGATTTGGAAGGAAGAGATCCAAAAAATGGAACATGGTTGTCCATCCATTGAGGTGGTAGTTGCACTCACCTATCTTGGCTCTAGGAAAGGTTTTACTTGTTGGATGTTGACCAACTATTTTTTATTTGGGCTTTCAAGTTTGTAAATTATCGTGGCCCCAGAGGAAAAGGTTTGATCAATTATATAAGGTCCTTTCCACAATGTTTGGAATTTTTCCTTTTGAGGTACATGTGTGGGGTTCCAATAGAGGACCTTATCTCCTAGTTAAAGTTTTACCTTTCATATTCTTAGGTCATGATGTTGCTTGTTGAATGCCTTGTGCACCTCATTCAAAGATAGAGCCACTAATAAATTTTCATCTAGCACATTCAAGTTGATCAATCTTTCTTTCTATGCTAGATTTATGTCAAGATTCAGATCATAAGCTATTGAAAGTGTACAAATCTTAGATTGAATCAGGAGCATTGAAAGTTTTCCATACACTAACTCATAGGAAGAATTGCCAATAGGAAGTTTCCATGTTGAGTGATAATCCTAGAGGACATCGTTGAGTTTTGTAATCCAATCTTTCCTATATTTTCTAATGGTTCGCGTTAGTATTTTTGCGATCTCCCAGTTGGTTACCTCTGCTTGACCATTGGCTTAGAGGTGGTAGGGTGTTGTTAATTTGTGTTCAACCCCCAAGCATTGCATCAACTTTCTACAAGTGACACCTATGAAATGAGTTCCATTGTTAGAAATTAGTGAACATGGCACCCCAAACCTATTTACAATATTTTGTTGTATGAATCTAGCAGCAGTGGATGACATAAAATTAGTAACGGCTATTATTTCTATCCATTTTGTATAGTAGTTGACTGGTATAATAATATATGCCTTTCTGTTGGACATGGGTGTGATGGGATCCATGAAGTCAACAACCCATATGTCAAAAGGTTCCAATGGTTGAATCCATTATTGAGGACCTTTCATGCAAGCAATCATCCCTCCATCACATTGACAACATTCACAAGATTTGACAAACTAGTGACCATCCTTGAAGAGTGTAGGCCAATAGTATCCTGCCATTAGGATTTTTATGGCCTTGCATTTCCCTACATAGTGGCCTCCACAAGGCCCTTCATAAGCATCCTAGAGAATGTGTAATTGATCTTCATTAGGGACACACCAACAAATCAGGCCATCAACACACACCTTGTAAAGGTGTTCGTTGATTTCCATAAAATATTTGGTCCAATGAAGAAATTTTTGCTTCTTTCTCAAGTCAAAATCTTGTGGCATCTCCTCAGTGAAAAGATAGGTGAGGATGCCATTATACCATGTTGTTTTTGAGGGTATTTGTTCATTTATTACTCCTATAAAGAGAAGTTTGTTTGGAAACTAGTCAGACAGTAGGCTCTCCTTCTCTTTATTATCCCATCTTAAGTGAGAGAGGTGGTCAGTGATAGAATTCTCAGTTCCTTTTTGATCTACCATTATGATATCAAATTCCTGTAAGATCACAAGCCACTGTATGACACGAGGGCTCACCTTTGGCTTGTTCATGAGGAAGTAGATTTCACTATGATCCGTGTGTACAAATACTTTGTAACCAAGCACATAGTGCTTGAATTTTTCTAGAGCATACACCATAGCCATTAGTTCTTCTTCCATAGTGGTGTAATTTAATTGTGCTCCCACAATGCTTTGGCTCATGTAGTGGATGTAGTATAGGCATTTCTTATTGTCCATCTATGTGAGCACTACTTCCAAGGCATAGTTAGATGCATCTATCATGATGTGGAATGGTCTGGATTAGTTTGGTGCTCATAAGATTGGTGTTTCTATGAGTTTCTGTTTTAACTATTGGAATGCATGTTCACAGTCCTTGGTCTAGATGAAAGGTGCATCTTTATTTATAAGCTCTAACAATAGTTTTACGATCTTAGAGAAATTCTCTATGAATTGCCGATAGTAGCCAATGTGTCCAAGGAATGACCAAACATCTTTAAGGATCTCTGGTTGATGTGTTATTCCTTGGATGGCCCTTATCGTTTCTAGGTCTACCTTAATCCCTTTTGCAAAATTTGAGATGGATCTTTTGCGAGTTGAGCCACAAGTTTGTTTCAACACATCTCTTCAATACTTGCTCAAGGTAGTCCAAGGCTTGCTCAAACATAGCTCCATAAGTGGAAAAGTCATCCATGAAGACTTCTACACCACTACTAATCTACTATTGGAAGATACTAAGGACCAAGCATTGAAATGTTTCAAGGGCATTACATAAACCAAATGGCATCTTACAATATGCAAAAGTCCCCCAAGGACTCATGAATGTTGTTTTGGCTTGATCTTTTGATGTAATTTGGATTTGGTTATAGCCACTATAACCATCCAAGAAGATATAATAACAATGCCCAGATATGATGTCCAACATTTGATCCAAAAATGGTAATGGAAAATGATCTTTAAGTGTTGCCATATTTAACAACTTGAAATCGATGTAGACTAACCATTTTTCACCCTTCTTCAACACAATTACAAGTGGGCAAACCCACTTACTATCTGTGATGGGATAGATGAACCCTACCCTGAGGAGTTGTTCAATTTCCTCCTTGATGATCTACTTCAATTTTGGGTTTAGCCACCTCTATAGCTACCTTCTAGGCTTCATGGCTAGGTCAGTGTCAATGCAATGCTGGCATATCATTGGATCGATTCCTGTTAGCTTAGGATATAACCAAGCAAAGGCTATTAGCCATTTGTTAACCACTTTTAACAACTTTTCTTTTTGTTTAGAAGCAAGTTTGGCATTAATTATGACTGGTTTACCATTGTCTTAAAATGCATATTCCATGTTGGCTAGTAAATGTTTTAGCTCTAAGGGCTCCTGCTTGAAGTTATCAGGGATTTTCAGCTCACCCCAATAGGTATCATCATTTTCATCATTAGAGATTTGGAAATGAACTTGTTCAAGTTTATCCATGCCTTCAACATAAGCATATGTTAGGTTCTTAGTTGGTTCCATGCATAACGTGTTGCTATCAGAGCTAGCTATCAGCCACTAGGGATTTCTTGTGCACACTAATTGCATGCTTTAATGTATATACTTTTGATGGATCAGATATTTTGCATGCAATTGCACCCATTATCACTGTACGCAATACATGGAATGTGCCTATTCTCTATCTTTCCCAATTCATTTTCTTTGGAGATTTCTAGAGAGAGATCCCTTATGCCCATATGTGCATCAATCGTGCTTAACCAAGATCTTCCCATAATGATGGGGAAGTCACTTTTGTAGTTTTCAACCTTGATCACTAGAAAATCAATAGGATAGGACCACCCACAAACCATTGTCATAATGTCCTCTACTAATCCCAAAGGGACAATAATTGATTGATCTGCTAATTCTAGATGGATGTTGCTCTTCTTGAGAGGTGGTAGGTTCCACGCCTTGTACATGTCATGGGAGATGAGGTTAACTCCGGAACCAGAGTCGAGAAGAGCCTTGCATGACTCATGTCTAGTGATCTGTAGGTAAATGAGTGGACTTCCTAGGTCAGATCTTTTCATGGAAAGATTACAAGCCTTGATCTAGTTGAAAATAGTGTGATTTAGCATCACAGTGTGGATTTGGGGTGGCACTTGGTTTGAAAGACACTAGAAGATATTTGATGTAGAGGATGAGGGTATTGGAGATGAAAGATGATCAAATGCACTAGGTTGGAAGAGTTAGAGAGGATTTCTAGGTTGAAAGGTCTTTTTCTAGATCGATTATTTGAACCACTTAGTTGGAAAGTCGATTGTGAATGTACAACCCTCGTAGCATTTCATTGTTGTGGCTATGGCAGAATCTCACCCTACATGGATGGAGTATGAGGTAATTGGGTTGAAGGTGGAGGTGTGTGTATAGACAAATATGGAGGATGGTATGGATATGGGTTCTTCCCTCAAGTAGATGGTGAATGTGTTTGGTGGTATTATGGAAGGTAATAGTGATGCTAAAATGAGGTATGACTTACAGAACTTCTTAGGGAGATAGGTTGCTGAACATAGTACTCGTATAGATTTGGTTGCCTATAAGGGTACTATTGTCTTAGCGGTGGCATTCCCCACACTTGTGGTTGGTACCATTATTGATGTTATTCATAAGGTTGTGGTGGAGCTCCACTTGGGTAGTAAGCTTTTTGTTACTGGTGGAACAACCTTATATTTCCTTGAGGGTAAGGCAATCGTCTAGGTGATTGCCTACATGCTAGTCAAGGATTCAATGCATATAGCCCAGACTCTTGTAGGTGTAACACTATAGGATAACAACCCTTAGGATGTTCATATTGATAGATGTCACAATTAATTTCATCATCAAACTCGGTCTCCACAACTTCCTTTACGATTGCAACTTTGCCCTTACCTCTTTGGTAGGCACGTTTAGCTTCTTTTCACCTCTTGTAATTATGATCACTATTTTGCTCTTTGGATTCTTCAATGACCTTCATAGAAG
This sequence comes from Gnetum montanum, assembly GCA_015680685.1. Taxonomy (NCBI): domain Eukaryota; kingdom Viridiplantae; phylum Streptophyta; class Gnetopsida; order Gnetales; family Gnetaceae; genus Gnetum; species Gnetum montanum. The sequence goes on along the minus strand of MNCI01017754.1, from coordinate 221,841 downwards.
TTTAAAATTTTTCATCCAAAGAGTCCCATAATTTATCAATCTTTTCCAAAATATCAAAAATAGATCTTTTGATGGGCAAGGTTTTCCTGTTCACCACTTCATCAAGTGGTGACTCCTCCTCATTGCAAAATCAAACCTCCTATTTCCTTATGGAAGGATCCCTATTATACTCTTCTACACTTTTTCTTTTTCGTAGCTCAACCTCTTTTTTTGCTACTTGCTCAATTAGCCTTTGGATTTGATGAGCTCTTACTTCAAAAAATCTTCCTTGGGCATACACCCCAAGAGCTCTTCTAGTTTTTGCTTTGAGCACATCTATGATGTGGTGAAGTCATTGCCTTTGAGAATAACCATGGCTAGGACATTAGTGTAAGAGTGAATAGTATCTACCATTGTGGCATCCAAGGGTTCATGTGTTCCCTATTTCCAACCTTGGATTTGCCTTCTTATATTATACACTTTTGAGTATGTTTGATATTTGTTGTTGAATAAATCCAACATGGTACTCCATTTGCAGATAGATAATGGCTCCAAGGACTAGTACCAACTATCAGCTTCCTTGATAAGTGTCTTGGGGAAGAGCTTGAGCTTCTGCCATTCATTTTCTATGTTCTATAAGGCATAGGCACAATGGAAAGCTTGTAGATGTGTCTATGGATTAGAATTGTGTCCTCCCTCTAATCTTGAGATATTATTCATGTCTAAGCACTTGTTCCTACTATCTTTTATATGCTTGGTTGGATTTCTAACTATTTTTGCAATGTTTAGCATACTTTTAGTTGCTAATAGAGGTTCATCATTGTCATTGTGTCGATGGCACCGATGCTGGTTTCGGCCACCCCTTCGATCTTGGTAGCCTTCATGGTCATTATTGTCTTGTTGATCAGCTTCATCACGATTATTTCAATGGCAACTTCTATGAGAACTAGAAGATGAAGGGGAATGTTTAGAATCATATGAAGAGGATGGATAGGAAGGTTTTTCACCACTACCACCACAGTGTCCACCACCACGTTTTCCCTCATTATGACCACCATCCTTAGATCCATTGCTATTGTGATGTTTACCCAAGTCCCTACCTTGACTATCACTCTTTCTTGAACCTACTTTATGAATAGTTGACTATAGGTTTAGGGTCACACCCTCACTACCAAGAACAGCGAGTGGAGAATCTTCAAGAGAAGGACCCTTGCTGTCATCTTGGTTTAGCAGGAACAATAGATTACTAAAGTGTTTTCCCTTTGTAAACTCATGGAGCTTATAGTGGTGTCAATCTCGCCTACGTTGTGTTTCAGTGGGATGATAATCCTGAGTGTCATAACCATCCACAACATATTTTTCCTGAAGATCTGAGATGTCCAACTTCTCAAGAGTTTTAAGTAGCATCTTGGGTAAAAATCAATCAGGGGGCAAGATGATGTTACCCACCATAGCACACCATTGCAGTTGTTCATCCTAATGTAGGATGAAGGTGAAGTCTAGTACATACTTATCTGGATGAGTATATACCACTTTGCACTCCTATGGGATTGGTGGTTTGACATCTTCGTGCTTGTGAGAAGAAGAAGACATTTTGTAAAACAAAACAAAAATAAATAAAATTATTAGTGTGCTTTTATAATTCTATGTATAGCAGGAATGATATTAACCTTGACATTCATACAACAATATTAATGGTATTCACTTAAACCTAAATAGTGCACATTTCAATAAATAAAGTCCTTAGCAATGGTGCCAATGATGAGTGATGAGGCACCCCTATGTACAACCATACAAATCACAAAGCGTTCATGGGTAGTCTGGTCAAATTCTGTGGACTTTATCATTTCTAGTGCACCAATCTTCTAAGAAGTAAATTTTGCTTTAAGGTTGTTTGTTATCTTCCCAATTACACTTGTAACGTACACTGGTATGGTTAAGTGTAATTGATGTATCTGATTTTTATCATTTTGTATTTTATGGTTTCAATGCTTAAGGAGGAATAAAGTAGTTGGACTAACTAATTTTATTTAACTAATTAACTATTGTCTAATTAGTCCTAACATAATTATCTAGTCCCACTTTTCGTACACATCTTGAACTCATGTATCCACTATTGGGTGACCAAGCGCTATGCTACTGGGCATACCAAGTAAGAATGTTGCTGGGATTACCAAGCGAATACATGTTACGCTTGAAGTGGTCATACTTATGTGTTTAATCTATTTTCCTTAATCGCTTCATTAACTTAATTACTGGAAAAATTTGATAAATAATTAAAAACATTAAATGCATAAATAAAATATTCAATCTATCCAAAGTACTGCAAATTTTATTAGAAAGCTTTTCTTTATTACCACACACACTATTGTTCTTAGGTACAACGATGCTCAAATAAAGATCCCTACACTCAGTGGCTTCTACTATAGGCACTTGGGATGAAAATTCTAACTCTCAAATAAACAAATTGCAAGAGCTTCACTGCTAAAAAATCTTTGTTGCCATAAATGCAGCTGGTGGACATGTATTTATAGCTGAATATAGACACTACATTGATGAGGCCTCATCAATGCATGATACAATGCGTCGACGAGGCCTTGTCGATGTGGCCTAGTCAACGAGGCTATGTTGATGCAACCAACCGAACTAAAACTCATCAATTGGTTACTTTGTTCACTACTAATATGTTTCTTTTTGTAATATAACTCCATTGATAAAGTAGCTTGGTCTTTGTACCTAGTTTATAAAGTGCCTATGAGTTAATTCATTACATCATTTCATCTTTTTCAACAAATACATCCTTTTCTAGAGAAAAGTAATAAAAATATATATTTAAAAAGAAGAAGAAGAAGGAGAAGAAAGAATTATATTAAAGAGAAAGAGCCTTCAAATATGCATTGCCATTTAGGAGACTCAAAGAACAATAAAAAATCAAGCAAACAAGACATTTGAGATCACTAAGACAACATAGGAATGCCAACGAATACAAAGAAAACAAAATGTTGGGCCTAAAAGTATCAAGAGAGCCTCCTAGGATAGAAAAACCATACAAGAGGACAAACATTGCATTTTTTAAAAAATTGTTTACACTCCATGACAATAGCTTTATGATTCAACAGTAGAGAACCTAACCAAATGCCCAAGCATATCTAACAACAACTTTGCCTGAATTACCATAGAGGACTAACAAGAAAACTAATCAATCATGCCTTGCTTACCATTAGTGATCTCCTCCTCAGAAATTCAAGAATGAAAAATACTCCCCAATGGGTGCCACAATTGAGAAAGTGAGGGTTTTCCATATGCTGCAATTGCTAGCTAATCGTCCAATACAAGATTCTTTGGGCATCCCCATTTTTAAGCCAAGTTGGAGTAGCATCTATCATGTAACGTTGTATTTTGGAGTAAGTTAAAGAAGGAATCTATGACCAACTTGTGTAATGAATAATAGCCTTAGATTGTAATCATTCTAATGATTTATAGTTCATACTCAATTACTATGGTAACCTTAGTAATGTAATTAGTAGGGGAGGTGCATGTTGGAACATAACAGAATTATTGGGAGTAGGATGGGGTGGGATGGTATGTTGGAATCCTAAAATAATTGTAATATAGGTACACCCCAAGATATATAGGCCAATTATAACTTATAACTTAGCATTGCCCACCAAAATAGAACTCATGGCTTAAGCTTTCAAATTAAGAGTCTTTGCCACTATGCTAACACCTCATTATTATAAGTACACCCCAAGGATATATAGGCAACACAATACAAAGGAATATAATGATGCCTCAAGTAGGATTGAAACTAGCAACTTCTTACCTAAGAGGACAATGAGCTAATTACTCAAGCCAACTATCACATAAAGGGAAGAACATACAATTACACTATTAAACTTCTTGTGTGTTTTTACCCAGAAATCTTAAATAGTTCTATGTACGAAATGGGCATAAGATGATTTTATGAACCTTTAGCATTTTTTGGTGTTTTCTTGGGTTACCTACAAGAAACCCACATAGAAACCTCAACTATCACTTGATTCAAAGAAAAGTGCTCAAAGTATCATAATCAAGACTCATTAGAGATCAATGTTTTTCTTTTCTTTTCAATCCAATTCACATGCAAGCTTACATTCATGAGCCTATGTTACATCACAAGAGGATGTTTTCCTAAAATGATGACAACATTTTTAATATTCACAAGTTAAAACTCTTATATTTTAAAAATCTTTAATCTCTATCTAAATTTTTATACCATAGAAATACTAGATAACCATCTTTAATATATTTGAATATTGCTTAAAGTGATTATTTCTATCACATCTATATACCATTTGGATCTATTGAACACCACTCCAAGTTCTCACGAGTGACCTACAAAGGTATATGCAATGGAGATAGCTTCATTTCTTTTACGTTCGTGTCCGAGAATCATCATTAATTCTGAGTAAACTATTTTCCGAAAAATTTATATGATCTCTTGATCTCAATAAAGAGAAGTAAAATGGTGATTCTTACAAACTAAGAAAATTGCTTTTGGAATTTAGCACCAACAACTTGAAATATATTATGAATTTGCCAGACTACTTTGCCTGAATAGAGTTCGTAACTCCACCTTCAGAGCATAAAGCATGAAATCTTGCAACTACAGAAACATGAAAATTTCATCTCAGCCGTCGTATGATTCTTGAATGTTCTTGGATCCACGTAATTGGCATGTATTTGAGTTCTGGCCCATTTTGACACGGCCCAAAAGCAAACTTTATCATGATGTTGCAACGGAACTTTTTGTTACCAATAAATTAGGGGTTGTGGAGTGAAAGAAAAATAAGTGATCTCTTGCTCTTGCTTATTTCATTCCAAAGCAAATTACAAGGAGCAGAAGAAGAAATGCTCAGGCAAGAAGGATTTGAAAGATATTATGATGCATTGTGATTCCATCCCTCATTCTCTAATACCAGAGATTTTGGGCATTCTCTGTTTGGTGTGCAAAACTTTTGGAATATAGCAGTATTTCTAGGATGCAGGTAAAAAAAACGTGGGACAATGAACTTATCCATTATTCAGCGTGTTCTTCTCTGAAATAAATAAATAAACAAGTTGAGATAGAAGATCAAAGCCATAAGACGGTGTTTTCAATCCTAAAAGAGACCAATGTTGGAATTCTGAAACTTTGGATTCCCAGTTCGCAACTCCCAACGATTTGTCCTTCTACCACAATGAATATCATCATCATACACAGAGAACCGGTGAATTTAGAAAATGAATGTGCCAGCTGTTAGTACTTGGTAAAATCATAGAGAAAAAAGCATTTATGGTAGGCCCGTCCACTTTCCTTGAAGGGTCCCCATCTGCCTACATTGGGAGGATATTAGTACGCAGGAAAGGTTAAGGATAAATTATCAAGAACAGATTTTGTGATAAATTGATATGCAATTTTATCACTTCTATCTTGAACATCTTTTTTTTTTTAATAGAAAAAAAAAAGTAAGTAAAAGGAATCTATCTGTGCTGTACTGCTATATGATTTAACTGAATTGCCACTGCACTAACTGGTTCCCAAGGGGTAAATGCAGTAGTTTTCTGAAGCAAGAACTGTAAAGGAGCAGTGGGATTTAATTTTTGTTGCGTGGATTTTTGCCTTTTAGCTTTCCAGAGTTGACAGATTTTACCGTATCAAGGCCACAAGGTTTGTCCAACTCTGTACTTGAATGATGTGACCTATACGCAAGAATGGCGGCAAAATGACATGCTACTGAAACATTGTTTTGTAACATTGCCCAGTACACAAGAAGAGCACAGGCTTCTAAAACCAAGTTTTATCATGTCACTACGTTCAGGGGTCTGCCACGCAGAAAACGTACCATCCTGAGTTTTTTATCCAGTAATTTTGAGAAGTATGGTGTTTATTTTTTAAGTACCGTGCAGCTACTTAACAGAGGTTAGGTTTTGTTCATTTACAGCCTTCTTAGGACAACTGCCTTGGTAGAATAAGAATTGATCCACTGAATAATAATGATCTAAAAAAACAAATGATATAAATTTATGTTCTTGTTGGTGTCATATTTGAAGGAAGCTGCTTTTTCCACCTTGAAAAATAACATATTCATCATCTTCCATAGCCTTTGTGCTGCAAAGCTCATACAATAGGTTCATGTTTGGAATACTGTTCCAATTTACCATTTCCACTGTAAGATGGTGCGAGACCATTCTCACTTTAGCAATTATGCATTTTAAGCTTAATAGAAGGAATCAAAGTAAATAAGTACAAAATATCAAGTTAATATCAACAATAAAAATGATCAAATGATAATAAAGAATCTAAAGTAGACAGAAGCTCCTATGCATATTAATACTCGTATTAAAAAAAGTATTAACTCGAAGATTAAAACTAGTGTTGACAAGAAGGTTATAGTTGATGGTGAAGATTCTTGATGTAAGATCAATAACAAACAATGAGTACATATTTTCTTCACTTATTTTCTTACAAAAATATCAATTGTACGACTATACATGAGAATAGACAATTTTAAAATTGAAATTTTTTTGTCCAATATATTTTTGTCGGGTCTAACACCTAAATTAGAACTTTATAGCTTAGTATTGTCTTCTAGAATCAAACTTATAACTTTGAGTTTCTAAATCAAGAGTCTTACCACTAGGATAACACCTTATTACTAAGAGTACATATAGTCATTTGGTTCTAGTTTTGATAACTTCTCCATCTAGTTCATATTCTAACTTCTCCTCCAAAATTCTTTAAAAGAAATTCTAGCAAACATAATGAGGTGTTAGCTTAGTGGTAAGAGTTTTGGCATAGAAAGCTTAGGTCATAGGGTATTGGACCAAAAAAAATATTAATGATGAGCAAAGAAAATTCATAGTACATTACAACCTTGACACTAAGTAGATATCATTGAAAAAAATATGTGGAAAGAAAAAACTTTGTGATTTAAGGACTATCTACTTAGGTGAACAACCTTATAATTAATACATTGAAAAAACTAAGTGAAGAAACTTAATTATTAGTAGAGAAGAAGGTCACAGTCCTAATAAAATTTACATCACTTTTCAGAAAAAATTTTCCTTATGAACTATCTATCTAGGCTACTTAATACTTTTTCTAGTACCAGTAAAATTATACATGGGAGCTTCTATCTTCTCTAGATTCTTTATTGTTATTTGATAATTCTTATCATTGATATTAATGTGATTTTTTGTATCTTCAATTTCATATTATTTTTTCCTGTCTTCAATTTCAAGAATTTTTCTTTTGTCTTTAAAATGTTTTTTCTTGAGCAGAAAATGATAAGAATTAAATAAATATCCTTCACAGTGACAAAAGTTACAATAATTAGAAAGATTATAATATGTAATTGGTTGAATACATGTCTTTTCTCCTACTTGTAATACCAATTCCTTTTTATGATTAAGAAGGTTGATTTCAACAAAAAAAATGTCTATGAAAATCAAAAGTTGTAGAAATAAATTCCATATGGTTAATGAGATAGAGAAGACTAACAATTTCGTACTCAACTTTCTAAAAAATCAATAGAAGATTATATAACTCAATAAAACATGGAATTTTAACATATTCTTTAGATTGAACATCAAAGTCTAGAGCCCATTTACGAATGATCAACAACGTTACATGCTTGATGAGCGACGAGGTACCCCTACGCTCAACCATATGAATACAAGCGTTTCACGCACGATCTGGTTGAATTCCAAGGACTAAGTGCCTATGCACCTTTGTGGAACAAGGACGGGTTGGTTGATTGTTGTCTTCCCAAACTTACTTGTATGTCACGATTGTATGGTTAAGTAAGTTTCAGGCATATGATTTTTATAGCTTTTATGTTTTCATGTCCTACTACTAATAAGGGAGGAGAGAGAGAGATAACTAAGTGACTAATTTAATTTAACTAGGCTTTAAACTAATCCTCACACTAGTATCCATTCTCTCTTGCCATACACATCCTGAACCAGCGCAACACTACTGGGATTACCAAACGCTAATCATTACTAGGTTACCAAGTGTTACATGCATGCTCGAAGTGATCGTACTGTGTGTGCTAGTAACATAAATGTAAAGTGCATAAAATAAAATAAATGTAGAAGAAAATAAAATAAATGAAATGAGTAAGAAAACAAATCTCAAGTGCTGCAAGGATGAATCCAAGAACTCGTCTTTATTGCCATACACAAGGTGTGCTCAGGTACATAATGCTCGAATAAAGATCCATCCACACTTAGACCTCTTGCTGCGGGCACTTGGAAAATACTCTAACTATAAAAGTTTTGCTACTTGACTCCTAAAAGACTTCTAAAAGACTTCCCTTTAAAGACTTCTTTCCAAGACTTCTCCCCAAATTGTGTGCCTGGGCACTGTATTTATAGGCTTGGGAGAAAGTACTCTAATAAGTACAAAAACTGCCACTCTAAATTTAGAGGAAAACTGCCACTCTAATTTTAGAGAAACTACCACTCTAATTTTAGAGAAAAATTGCCACTCCAATTTTAGAGAAACTGCTACTCTAAAGTAACCACTCTCATCATACCCCCATGATTGAATAAAAACTCGTCCTCGAGTTCTTTACAAAATATTGGGAAGGTATGTGATCATTGACTAATTGACAACTGACAATGGAATGGGATGATAGACTCAATGTGCCTAGTGAATAGATCAATAAGCATATTACAACATTAGTGTTCATGACCATTGTGGTGAACACTCGTACATAAATGACATCCAAGCCTTTATTTGGAAGCTTGAAGAGAAAAATAGAGAGAGAAAGAAGATGGAGCATGTTGCCACCAATGTCGAAATTATGCCTTCCATTGTTTATCCATAGCCATGCCACCAGACTTTCTCCTTTCGTAAATGCTCCAGTTTTGGTCCATCCTGAGTGCTTCCTCCAAGCCCAGTCCATTGTTTGTATGATCACCATCTACACACACAACATAGTCACAAATGAGCAAGGATAGATAAACCATAATGCAGTTGATACCTTGCCTCGATATGAACCACATTGGCTAAGTTGTGATTATGGCAGAAACTGGTTCGAAGATTTATCACAGGTGACTACCCATGGTGTAGGGGTTAGGCAAATAGTAAAATGGAGAAAATTAAAAAATTTATGCCAGGGCCCCCATGACTAAGAGCGAATCTCTGGTAGCTAAAAGATGCAAAAATATGAGGAACAAGAAAGATGGGAAAAAATATCAACAACAATGCTAATAAAATGGATGTCATGGATGGGGATGAAACAAGAAATGATTGATTATAGAAAATTTTCAAGGGATAGAAGTTAACAATTGCATCAAAAATAAATGCTAGTGGGTCCTCCCCAAAGCAGGCTCATGTCTTTTATGCCCTAACAAACCCAAAAACCAAAGAGTCCATAGGATCTAGGAATGTCATTTGGAAGCAAGAGTTAAAAACTTACGTACAAGAATTCACCAAAGAAAAATAATGCATCAACCCATAATGGACTAATGATAAAACCAGCAATGAGATGGAAAATGGAAAGAAAGATGGTGAGGAGAGAATGGAATGGAATCCCAAGAACAAGGTTGTGTAAAGCCCCTTGTTTATTTTATGGTTAATGTGACTGAGTAGAACTCATCCCAAATCCAGACTCAAAAAAACTACATCCAGTGACATTGCATCAACACACTTAACGAATCCATCCACTTAAAGCAACAAGAATGCTTCCACAAAGAGTCACCACCATTCATAGGCGAGCGAGATGGAGAAGTAGGAAGTGAGAAAGGGCCTTAGTTAGAGGGAACTTTCAAGCATGGGTAACATGTCTTTCTAGTTCCATAGCCAGTGCTTGTAGCCCATATTGCTTTATTATGTCTAAGGGGTGTGCTTCGAATTCTCATTCTCTCTTTTTTTTTTCTTTTTTTTTGTTATTTTTTTTCTTTGCGTGAGAACCACACCATGCAAAGACTTATTTTTATTCACTCAACTTTCCAATTTTTGAACAGTGTCAGAATGGCAAAAAATCAAAGAAAAATCATCCAAGCACCCAAGAGAATGGCCAGCACAGATGCATCAAATCTCCTTAAAGTCACACTCTTTTCATCGTTTGAGTCTTTCCTTGGTTTGAAAAGTACCCAGCCACCAATTCATTAAAAGTTTACTTAGAAAAAAGGGACTATATAGTTCCAAGACAAAGGAGACCATAGAGTTGTATGGATGAGTGGATGGCATGGACTCATTACTTGTTTCACCAAAAGAACCATAACTTAATATCAGCATCATAATTCAAAGGTAAAAACCAAAAAATCGCCTCTGCAGTTGTCTTCGAGGCTTCATGGAGGGATCAATGTAAATTCTATGTTGGCATATCCTAGGATCTATTCCAGTTAATTCGAGATATGACCTAGCAAAGGCTTTTGACCATTTATTAATTACCTTCAGCAATTCTTCTTTTTGTTGAGAAGCAAGCTTAGCGTTGATAATTATCGATTTTTCATTTTTAAGGAATTTGTATTCCATACTAGTGGGAAATTATTTTAGCTCAAGGGGCTCCTACCTAAATTTCATAGATTTCCAACTTCCCCCAATTGATATTTTCAAGGTTAAGACCTAGAAGTTGGTGGTGGACTTACTCTAATGCATCTATGCTATCGATGTAAGCACAAGTCAAACCCTCAGTTGGTTCCATGCATATGAGTGAACTACTTTCTTGATCAGTTGTCAACCACTAGATGTCTTCCTGTTGTGTGGTTACTGCATATAGGCATCTTTGTATTTTGATCACTTGTGCACATTGATTGCATGCAACCAATGTTAAACTTTGCACAAATCATGACCTTTGCATGCAATTACACCCTGTGTCACTATATGCGATGCACGAAACTTTCTTCTTCTTGATTTTTCTAAATGTATTTTCCAGTGATATTTCTAGGGAAAGATCACGGATTCCTAGGCATGTTTTGATGGTGCTTAGCCATGCTCTTCCCATTATGATTGGGAAGACCCCCTTACCATTGTTTACCTAAATCACTAGGAAGTCAGCTAGGTACAACCACCCACAAATAGTGGTAACAATGTCTTCCACCAATCCCAATGGGATAGTGATGGATTGGTTGACCAAATCTAGATAGATTTTGCTCTTTTTTAATGGAGGTAAGTTCTAGGCCTTGCACATTTCTTGAAAAATCAAGTTGACACCAAAACCTGAATCCAAAAGAGCCTTTCACTGTGCATTTCCAGCGATTTGTAAGTATATCAGAGGACTCCTTGGATCAAAGAATTTCCTAGGAAGGTGGTCATCTTTGATCCAATTGGTGATGGCATGTGTTAGCATGACCGTATGCATTAAGTGCAGTGGTTGAGTTGAAGGAGGCTCTGAAGTTTTGATTGATACTAAGGCATCTAAGGAATCGGTCACTTGTGATTGCAAGGGCTTAGTTGGACTATTGGTTCTAAGGAAAGGTTTTTTCTTCATGTGGTTGTTGGAACCAATAGTAGGTTGAGAGTTAACAACCCTCATGGCATTACGTTGCTATGGCTATGTACAGATTTCACCTTGCATCGTGGGAACAGGTGTTAGTGGAGCTATTGGTGGAAGAGATGCAGCCGGATGAGAATGATGATATGCTTGCAGAATATTGCCTCTAGAAGAGGGAGTTGCATAATACACGTGGGCTTGGTAGTAAGGTTGAGGAGTGATGTGACCAGTAGAGTCATGTCGGGAGATTGGCTGCTGCACGTAATATCCATATGGGTCAGGTTGCCGGTAAGGATACTGTTACCTTGGTGGTGGCATTCCCATGATTGTGGGTGCTACCACTATTGATATTGCTCAATCATTTATGGTGGAGTTCCATCGGGATAATATGTTAAGAATTGGTGGAACTACCTTGGGTTACCTTGAGGATAAGGTAACCTTCAGGGTGTTTGCCTTTTGTTTAATAGTGGGTTGAGTGCATACACCCCAAACTCCTGCACATGTAAGATTACAGGGCAACATCCCTTAGGATGGTCATATTGACATATCTCACATCGACTATCATTGTCTATTTCCGAATCTACAACCTCTTCAATGATGGCAACTTTGCCCTTACCCTTGATACGGACATGTTCAACTTCTCTCTTTTTTCTTTTTTGCAATCACTACCTTACTCTCTAGAATCCTCTACTATTTTAAGAAGAGTTTAAAATATATTGTCTAGGGAATCTCACATTTGGTCTACCTTTTCCAAAACTTCTAATGTCATATTTTGGATACGAAAATTTTCCTATTCACCATCTCTTCGAGTGGTGACTCTTCTTCATCCTCACAAAATCTTACTCCCCTCTTCCGAAGGAAAGGATCTCAGTTATACTCTTCCACACTTTATCTCTTTCATAGCTCACCTTATTCCTTAGCAACTTGCTCCAATAGTATTTGAATTTGATGGAAGCTAAGCTCGAATGGTCTCCCTTGGGTATAAGTCCTAAGGGTTCTTCTCGTTTCATGCCTAAGCCCATCCACAAGATGGCGTAGTTGATCCCTTTGTGAATAACCATGGCTAGGACAATGATGTAACAATGCATAATATTATTCCATGGCAACATCTAAGGGTTCATGTCCTCCTTGTTTCCAGCCTTGGATTTTCCTTCGCAAGTTAGAAACTCAGTAGTACATTTAGTACGTGTCACTAAATAGTTCTAACATAGTACTCAACCTATGAATGGATTCTGGTTCTAAAGTCTAGTACTAGCTTTCCGCTTCTTTAACTAGTGTCTGTGGAAATAACTTAAGTTTTTTTCATTTGTTCTCTATGTTTTGTAAGGCACACACATCATGGAATGCTTATAAGTGATTCTAAGGATCAACGTTGTATCCCCCTTTAAATCGTGGGATATTGTTCATATCTAATCTCTTGATCCTACTATCTTTTTGGTGCCTTGTTGGAATTCTAATAGCCTCAGTTATGTCTACCATACTTCGAGTAGTGAGTAGGGGTTCATCATGATCATCTCATCCATGGCATCTATGATGCCTACATTGTTTCCTTCTCTTCCTTCTTCTATGTCGTGACTCTCTAGAGTGCCCTTGTCCTCTTTCTTGGCTATTTCGTCTATGACTTCCACTTTGCCTACCTTTATCCCCATGGTCTTTTTCTTTATGACCACATCTGAATATTGAAGGAGAGGATGAAGGAGATGATGAAGGTGAAGAAGTGTCTACTACCTTCTCTTTTGTGGTCTCGGCCCCAATCATGATTACAATCAGAATGTCAACCTTTATCATGAGTTCATGTCCCTTTTTCAAACCCTTAGTGCCCATGGGTATTAGGACCCAGGTTATGAATAGTGGAATGAAGGTCCTGATACATAACCCCTTGGCCAAAGTCAAGGGAAGGAACATCATTGTGTGGGCGACTGCTTGAGGTAGGTTCACCACCCTCATTTTTGTTTAAGATATATAGGGCATCCTGGGACCACTTAACCTTTAAAGACTTATGATGTCTCTCTTGTTGCAAGTCCCTTTAACATTGTGCCTCTATGGGATGGTATTCTCTCAAGTCATGGTCTTGCACAATGTATTCTGCATGTAAGTGCGGCATGCCAATTCGTGTGAGAGCATGAAGAAGCATGCTTAGGACTGAATGATCTGGAGGTAACACTATGTTACCTTCTAAATCTTGCCAGTGCAATTGTTCATCTTGGTGGAGGATAAAGGTAAAGCTTGGTACATATTCATCGAGATGAACATATACCACATGAAATTGTTAATGGACTGGAAGATTAATGTTATGTATATTACACCGCTAATTGTTTCTTGTTTTAGACCTAGGTAGTGAGGCACTTTCATACGAAGGAGGAGATATATTTGTCTATTCAATGTGCAATGTACTCTTATTTACTATTTTCTCAATCAACCCTAAGGGTTCATTCCAACGATGTGAATGATTTCATATGTTCTAGTTAGCGCACAAACAACTAAGTCCCCAACAACGGTGCCAATGATGAGCAGCAAGGTACCCCTACACTCAACCATACGAATACAAGTGTTTCACTCAAAATTTGGTCAAATTCCAAGGACTAAGTGCCTATGCACCTTTGTGGAACAAGGATGGGTTGGTTGATCGTTGTCTTCCCAAACTTACTTGTATGTCATGATTGTATGGTTAAGTAAGTTTGAGGCATATGATTTTTATAGCTTTTATGTTTTTATGTCATATTGCTAATAAGGGAGGAGAGAGAGAGATAACTAAGTGACTAATTTAACTTAACTAGGCCTTAAACTAATCCTAACACCAGTATCCATTCTCACTTGTCGTACACATCCTAAACCAGTGCAACACTACTGGGATTACCAAACGCTAATAGTTACTGGGTTACCAAGTATTACACGAATGCTCGAAGTGATCATACTATGTGTGCTAATAACATAAATGTAAAGTGTATAAAATAAAATAAAATAAATGTAGAAGAAAATAAAATAAAGAAAATGAGTAAGAAAACAAATCTCAAGTTCTACAAGGATGAATCCAAGAGCTCATCTTTATTGTTGTACACAAGGTATGCTCAGGTACACAATGCTCAAATAAAGATCCATCCACACTTAGATCTTTTGCTGCAGGCACTTGCAAAATACTCTAACTACAAAAGTTTCGCTACTTGACTCCTAAAAGAATTCTAAAAGACTTCCCTTGAAAGACTTCCTTCCAAGACTTCTCCCCAAATTGTGTGCCTGGGCACTGTATTTATAGGCTTGGGATCAACTACTCTAATAATTAGAAAATTTGCCACTCTAATTTTAGAGAAAAACTGCCACTCTAATTTTAGAGAAACCACCACTCTAATTTTAGAGAAAAATTACCACTCTAATTTTAGAGAAACTGCCACTCTAAAGTAAACGCTCTCATCAATGCTTATGTATAAAATACCCTATATCTAGAGCTTGCTACATCATTGAAGTATTGACTAATTGAACAAGTAAAAAATGAGAATAATCTTTGGCATGAAGGAGTTGGATGTCATGCTTTTTCATACCATTTAATTATGAAAAAAACTTTGATTACGAGGCAAGTACCTCAAATTTTGAATGTACACATATTATGATAAAATATCAACAACCAATGACTCATAGACATCATTAAGAAGAACAAAATTGGGTGTCTTAGATGTCAACCTCTGAGGTTGTGCATTGCTAGCCTTAGATGAAAAAACAAACAAAATAGAAAAAAACAAGGGCAAATAGAGGTAACTGAATTTCACATTTTTATTCAACTGATCATGGCCTTTAAATAGGAAAAATTACATAAATGAAAAATAGCAACTTCTATAATGGTTGACCCTTCAACTTCTATAATGGCCAACCCTTCAACTTCTGTAACAACTGACCCTTCAACTTTTGTAACGATCAACCCTTAAACTTCTGTAATGGAAAATCTTTTAACTTCTGTAACGACCAGCCATTCAACTTCTATAATGGAAATAGCAACCAAATCCCTAAGGATAATTCCTAAATACAAGGATAAAAAAAAACATGTTTAACAATTAAATACATTTAACATCCTCTTGTAAACTAAAAGTTTGCAAACTATCAGTTTAACAAGAATCATTCAATGTGCAAACTCCAAGCTGCTTTCTCAGCCTCTGGAATGAGGGATTTGGTTAGAATATCAACAAGTTGATCTTTGCTCTTATAGAACACCAAATCAATAATACCACCATTTAATAAAGTCAAGCAAGAAGTGAAATCTCACATCAATATGCTTGCTTCTTCCATGTAGCATAATATTTTTGGATAACTTTATGGCAAAATTATTGCCAGAAAAAATTGTAGTAGCTCCCTCTTGCTTGAAATATAGCTCATTAAGAATTTTTCTCAGCCAAATAGCTTGGAAAGCACAAGATGTTGTAGCAACAAATTCAGCCTCTATAGTTAAAACTAGGATAATTGATTACTTTTTGGATGACCATGAAACAGCCCCTGTGCCCATCATAAAAACATATCCTGAAATTCTCTACCTATCATCTTCATTTCCTACATAATCACTATTAGTAAATCTGACAAAATTAGATTTCTCACCTTTCTTATAAAAGTACCAAAAATCTTTAGTCCCTTGCAAGTAACAAATTATTCTTTTAGCAATCAA
The DNA here is from genome assembly GCA_015680685.1 of Gnetum montanum. Classification (NCBI taxonomy): domain Eukaryota; kingdom Viridiplantae; phylum Streptophyta; class Gnetopsida; order Gnetales; family Gnetaceae; genus Gnetum; species Gnetum montanum. The sequence goes on along the minus strand of MNCI01017754.1, from coordinate 205,749 downwards.
CAAATGCATCTTCTTTAGAGACTTCATGTATCTACTACTACGACTCATAGCATGCATTATATTAGGTCTGGTTGCAATCAAATACATTAGACTCCTAACAATTTGCTTGGAAAGTGTAGCCTCCACCTTGCTTCCTTTAGGATCTTTGTTTATCCTCAAGCCAATCTCAATTGGAGTGCTTATAGGATTGGAATCCTTCATCTTAAACCTCTCCAAAATTTTTCTCACATACTTATTTTGAGAAATAAATATTCCAACAAGGGATTGTACTATTTTCATGCCAAGATAGTAATGCATTTTTCCAAGATCAGTTATTTCAAACTCATCCATCATTGACTTATTAAATTTTTTAAACAAATCACTATCATTCCCAACAAAAATAAGATCAACATATAAACATACAATGAGAACCTTTCCTCCATCAATCTTTGTAAAAAGTATATGCTCATATGGACATTTTTTAAATCCCTCCTTAGAAAAATAGGTATTTATATGACTATACCAAGATCTTGGAGCATTTTTTAGTCCATAAAAAGCCTTTTTTAAATAATAGACCTTGTGCTCACTACCAAGCTTCACCAAAATAGGGGGCTAATCAATAAATACCTATTCCTCCAAGTCTCCATGCAAGAATGCAAACTTGACATCCATTTGGAAGATAGGCCATGAATTTTGTGCTACCAATGCAATCACCAATTTGATTGTATCATGCCTTGTAACAAGAGCAAAGACTTATTTATAAGCAATCCCATATTCTTACTTGTATTCCTTAGCCACCAATCACACATTATACTTGTTAACTTGACTATTCTTCTTTAGTTTTGCTTTGAATACCCACTTCACACGAATGGTTTGTGCCCTTTTAGAAGATCAACTAGCTCCCAAGTAACATTTCTATCAATGGCTTCAATTTCATCCTCCATTAATTTTCTCCATTTTGATTCTTTAATAGCACTTTCAAAAGTTGTGGGATCACAATTTGCAAACAAAGCAAAGTGGATGATTGGGTCATCAAATTGTTCAATCCCAGTTACCTCACAATCCATTATCCATAAGGTCCTTTTCAAATACATTGAGATTTAGCTATTGCTAACGTTGGTGAAGTATCAGCCTCGATAGTTCTTGATGCTTCAACCTCCATGACTTTTGGGATTTTAGCCTCCATAGTTCTTGGTTCTTCAAAGTCTGTAGTTCTAGGTTCTATAGTTTCACATGTTGCAGATTCTACAATTTCACTATAAAAAAAAATTGAAGTAGGCTACTACCCATTCTAATTCCAAGTTCTCTCTTCATCAAAGATGACATCTCTACTAGTCACAATCTTCTTGGTAAGAGGATATACAATTTATATTCTTTGGATGCTTCACTTATGCCAAGAAAGATACATTTCTCACTCTTATCCTCCAGCTTCTTCCTCTTCTCATTGGGGATATGTGTGTAGGAAATGCAACAAAATATTTTGAAGTGATCCACTACTAACTTCCTCCCACTCCAAGCCTCTTCTGATGTCATGTTTTGAATAGCAAAGGTGGGACTTCTATTCAAAATATGGTTGCTCCAGTTCACAGCCTACAACCAGAAACTCTTTGGAATACTTCCTGTTGCTAAGAGGCTTCTCATCATATTGAGGATGGTTCTATTTTTCCTCTCCAATACACCATTTTGTTGTGGTGTATAGGGGGTTATGAGCTCTCTCTGAATGCCATGATTCTCACAAAAAACATCAAACTCTTTTGCACAATATTCTCCTCCAAAATCTGTATGAAGAGCCTTAATGATCTTTCTAGACTCGTTCTCAACACATGCCTTGAAGCTTTTAAATGCATTAAAATATTTAGACTTCTCCTACAAAAAATAAACCCAACTTTTTCAAGTATAATCATCAATGAAGGTGATCAAGTACATCTTACCTTCATTTCAAGATGGTTTTTTTGGCCTCCAAATCTCAAAGTGAACCAGCTCAAGGACATTCTTTGCTCTCTATGATTTTCCTTGAAAGAATTGAAAATAATTTTGTTCACCAACAACACATTCTTCACAAACTCTGAAAGGAATTGTAATTTGAAGAAGACTAGTCACCATATTTTTCTATTGCAAAGTCTTTAATCCTCCAAAATTCAAGTTCCATAGCAAAAATTCCAAAGCCATGTTGGGTATTTTACTTCAACCTTAAAGAAAGATTGAGCACTTTCAATCCTCAATAGAAATAATCTGTTGGAGCTCATTTGAACAATTGCAATAGCTCCTCTTGAAGGATCATAAATTTCACAAGTATCCTTCTGAATGATTATTACATAATAGATGAGATACAATTTGTTGAGTTGATTAGGCCCTATTGACTAGGCCTCATCAATGTAGTCTATTGCATTAAATGGGCCTGATTAACTAGGCCCCATCAACGTAGTTTTTTGCATCAACTAGGCCCCATCGACTAGGCCCCATCAATGGAATCTATTGCATCGATGTGGCCCTGTCAACGCAAGGGTCTATCTTGGCCTATAAATATGTGTTCACTAGCCACATTTATGGCATTAGATTGATAGGAGTAGTAGAGCTCTTATAGTTTGTTCATTTGAAAGTTAGAATATTTCTTCCAAGTGTTGGTAGTAGGAGTCATTAAGTGTATGGATCTTTATTTGAGCACTATTGTACCTGAGCATGACAGTGTGTGTAATAATAAAGACACGCTTCTTGATGAACCTTACAACATTCTAGATAGTTTAGATATTTATTCATTCATTTGATGTTTTCACTTTTTTATTCAATGTTTTCTAGTAATTAAGCTAATGAGGTAATTAAACAAGATAAGCTAGACAGATTAATTAGATAAGTACGATTTCTTCAAACGTAAATTGTATTCACTTGGTAATCCCAGTAGTGTTATTGCTTGGTATGACTAGTAGCATAGCGCTTGGTAACCTATCAATGGATACATGGGTTCAAGACATGTATGGAAAGTGGGGCCAGATGCTTATGTTAGGACCAATCAGAGATCAATTAGTTAGTTAATTTAGATTAGTCATTAAATTACTTTATCTCTCTCTTCAAAGCACCAAAGATCATAAAATATAAAATGATAAAAATCATATGCCTTGATTTCACTTAACCATACCTTTGTACTTCACAAGTATAATTGGCAAGACAATGAATGACCTTAGGGCAAGGTTCACTACCTAGAAGACTAGTGCACTAGAAACTATAAAGTCCATGAAATTCTATTTGATTGCATGTGAATACTTTGTGATTCATATGGTTGGGCATAGGGGTACCTCGCCACTCATCATTGGCATCGTTACTGGGGACTTTGTTTGTTGAAATTTGTGCTATCTAGGATTAGTGAACATTATTAATATTGTTGGTGAACCCAAGGTCAACATCACTTCACAATGACATCCAATTACAAAAGCACACTAATTATTTTATTTTTTGCAAAATGTCTTCTTCTCACACACATGAAAATGTTAAACCACCAATCCCACAAGAGTGTAAAGTGATATATACTCATCCAGGTGAGTATGTATCGAACTTCACTTTCATCCTACATTAGGATGAATAGCTACAATGGTGTGATATGAAGGGAAACATTGTCTTTCCCCTCAACTGATTTATTCTTGGGATGCTATTACAAATCCTTAAGAAGTCAGCCATCTTATATCTTAAAGAGGAATACGTTGTGAATGATCATGACACTTGGGACCACCATCCCACTGAAACACAACACAAGCGAGATTGACATCAAGAGGAGCACTACGAATTTATGAAGGGGAAACACTTCACTAATCCAGTATTCCTACTAAACCAAGATGACAATGTGGATCCCCCCCCTGAGTGTTCCCAATATGAAAATTCTCCATCCTTTGTTATTAGTGATGATGGTGTGACCCTAAACTTATGATCCACTATTCATAAACCAACTTTTGGAAAAAGTGATAATCAAGGCAAGGACTCGGGTAAACATAAAAATGGCAAGGGATCTAAGGATGGTGGTTGTAATGAGCAAGGAGGTGGTGGTGGTAGTCCACCTTCCTCTTCATCCTCTTCATCTAATTCTGAACATTCCTTTTTATTTGTTAGTTGTCATAAAATCCACCATCAAAATAATCGTGATGAAGGTAGTCAATGACACAACAATGACCATTAAGGCCATCAAGAGCATAGACATGGTAGAAACCATCATCGGTGTCATCAACACAATGATGATGATGAACCTCTATTAGTAACTCAAAGCATGCTCAACATTGTAGAGGCAGTGAAGATCCAAACTAGGCATGTGAAAGATAGTAGGATTAAGTGCTTACACATGAATAATATCCCAGGATTTGATGGGGGATAGAACTCTAATCTGTAGACACATCTACAAGATTTCCACAATGCCTATGCCTTATAGAACATTGAAAATGATTGGTAGAAACTAAAGCTTTTCCCTAGGATACTCATCAAGAAAGACAAAAGCTAGTACCGATCTGTAGAGTTGAAATCCATTTGCTGATAGAGTACCATGTTAGAACTATTTAATGATAAATACTAGATGTACTCAAAAGTGTCTAATTTAAGAAGGAAAATCCAAGGATAGAAACAAGTAACACATTAACCCTTAGATGCCACCATGGGTAGATATTATTCACTCATACACCAATTCCCTAGTCATGATTATTATCAAAGGAAATAGCTCTAGCACATCATAAATGGGCTTAGAGTAGAAACTAAAAGGACTCATGGGATTTATGCCCAAGAGATATTGTCTAAATTAAGAGCTCATCAAATCCAAAAGCTTATAGAGTAGGTAGCAAAAGAAGAAGGTGATTTATAAAAAAGGGAAAGTGTAGAAGAGTATAATATGAACCCTTACATTAGGAAAAGGGAGGTTCAATTTTGTGACAAGGAGGAGTCACCACTCAATGAAGTGATGAATAAGAAAATCTTGCCTATTCAAAAATCTATTTCTAATATTTCAACAAAGGTTGATAAATTATGGGACTCTTTGGATGAGATGTTCCAAACTGCTATGAAGATTGTTGAAGCATCTAAAGAATAGAATAGTGATTGTGAACATAGGGGATGAAAAGAAGCTGAACATTGCTACCAGAAAGATAAGGGCAAAGCTTCTATCATAGAGGAAGTTGTGGAAACCAACTTTGGTGATGATCTTGGTTGTGACATCTATCAATATAAACATCCAAAGGGGTGTTACCTTATGGTGTCACACTTACAAGAGTCTAGGGTGTATGCATTAACTCCTTAATTAGCACGTAGGCATGCACCCAGATGATTGCCTTATTTTCAAGGCAATCTAATGTAGTTCCACTAGTAACAACAAGCTTATTACCTAAGTGAAGCTCCACCACAACCATATGATCAATACCAACAATTGCACCAACTAGAATCATGGGGAATGCCACTACTAAGGTAGTAGTACCCTTATAGGTAACTAGATCCATATAGGTACTATGTTTAATGACCTATTTCTCTAAGAAGTTCTACAAGTCATGCCTCATTTCAGCATCACTATTACCCTCCAGAGTACTATTGAACACATTTACCACCCACTCAAGGAGAGAACCCATATCCATACCATCCTTTGCATCCATCTACACATATCCCTCTACCCTCAACCTAGTTATCTCCTGCTCCATCCATGCAGGGAGGAATTCCTCCATAGCCACAACAACGAAATGCTACGATGGTTGTACATTCACAACTGCCTTTTCCATCGAGTAGTTTAAATAATTGATTCACGAAATGATCTTTTTTTGACCCAACAATCCTCCCAAACCCTCAAAAACTAATATGGCTAGTCGCTTGGCATCCCCAACATCCTCATCCTCTGCATAAAACCCTTTCGAGTTCCCTTTAAACCAAATGCCACCTTGGGTACACACTGTGATGTTAACTCATGTTGCTTTTTATTTGATCAAGGCTGGAAATATTCCTATGAAAATATTTTACCTAAGAAGTCCACTCATTTATGTGCAGATCATTGGACACGAGCTATGCAAGGCTCTTCTTGATTCTGGTTCCAATGTCAATCTCATCTCTCATGACATGTACAAGGCCTGGAACCTACCACCTCTCAAGAAGCGCAACAACTGTTTAGAATTGATAGAATAGTCAATCATTATTCCCTTGGGATTGGTGGAGAACACTGTGACCATAATTAGTGGATGGTCCTATCCTGTTGATTTTCTAATTATCAAGATCAAAAATTGCAAAGGTGACTTCCCCATCATTATGGGAAGGACATGGTTAAGCAAGATTGATGCACAAATGGGCATAAGAGACCTCTCCTTGGAAATCTCCAAGGAAAATGAATTTGGATGGCTAGAGAAGAAGTGTATTTCAGGCATCATATACAATGATAATGGGTTTAATTTCATGTAAAAGATTTGGTTCATCAAAAGTACATGCATTAAAGCATGTAATCAGTGTGCATAAGAAACAAATATTCAAAGGTGTTTGTACGTAGCAGCCACAAAATAGGAGGGAACCCAGTGGTTGATAACTAACTTAGAAAGTAGCACATTATGCATAGAACCAACTAAGAGCCTAACATGTTCTTATGTTGAAAGCATGGATGAACTTAAGTAAGTTCATCACCAACTCTTTGATGATGAAGATGATGATACCTATTGGGAAGAGTTAGATATCCTTGATAACTACAAGCAGGAGTCCATAGAGTTGAAAACTTTACCAACTGGCATGGAGTATGCATTCTTAAATAATGGTAAGCCAGTCATAATCAATGCCAAACTTTCTCCTGAACAAAAAGAAAAGCTATTAAAGGTGATTAAAAGATGGCTAACAACCTTTGCTTAGTCATATCCTGAGTTGACTAGAATTGATCCAAGGATATGCTAGCATCACATTGACACTGACCTGACCATGAAGCCAAGAAGACAGTCGCAGAGATGGATGAACCCCAAATTTAAGTGGATTTTCAATGAGAAAATAGAGCAACTCCTCAAGGAGGGGTTTATCTATCCCATCATGGATAGTGAGTGGGTTAGCCCACTTGTAGTTATGCCAAAGAAAGGTGACAAGTGGCAAGTCTACATTGACATCAAGCTATTGAACATGGTAATGGTGCTAATGATGAGTGGTTAGGTAACCCTACACCCAATGATACAAATCACAAAGAATTCATGCATGATCTAATAAAATTCCATAGACTTTATAGTTTCTAGTGAACTAGTCTTCTAGGTAGTGAACCTTGTCCTAATGTCATTCATTGTCTTCCCAATTACACTTGTAATATACAAAGGTATGGTTAAGTGAAATTGAGACATGTGAATTCTATCATTTTATGTTTTATGTTCTTTGATGCTTTGAAGAGAGAGATAAAGTAATTTAATGACTAATCTAAATTAACTAACTAATTGATCTTTGACTGATCCTAACATAAGCATCCAGCCCCACTTTCCATACATGTCCTGAACCCACATATCCATTACTAGGTTACCAAGTGCTATGCTATGGCGTGTACCAAGTAATAACACTTCTAGGATTACCAAACGAATACATGTTATGTTCAAAGTAGTCGTACTTATGTAATTAATCTATCTAGCTTATCTTGTTTAATTACCTCATTAGCTTAATTACTAGAAAACATTGAATAAATAATTAAAAAGATTGAATGCATGAATAAATATATAAACTATCCAAGATGCTGCAAGGTTTATTAAAAAGCTCATTTTTATTGCCACACACACTATCTTGCTTAGGTACAATAGTACTCGAATAAAGATTTGTACACTTAATGACTCCTGCTGCAGGCACTTGAGAGAAATATTCTAACTTTCAAATAGACAAACTATAAGACCTCTACTACTACTATCAATCTAATTCCATAAATGTAGCTAGTGAGCACATATTTATAGGCCAAGATAGGCACCTGCATTAACAGGTTCACATCGATGCATTAGATTGCATCAATGGGTCGATGCAATAGACTATGTCCATAGGGCCTAGTTGATGCAACAAATTGTATCTCATTAATAACACTTCTCTTGTAATTAACCGGTACTTAACAAATTACTTTTCAAATCAAGAACATAAAAAACATTGGAAATTGTTTCTACAAAACCATTCTCGGTTCTAATGTTAATATCCCCCTTTCCTATTACATTTACAATAGAATAATCACCAAAACTTACTGTAGAATGAAAAATTTCATCTAAGAAAGAAAATGAAGACTTACATCCACACATATGGTTGCTACAGTAAGTATCCACATACCATACATCTTGCTGGTGCTCTCAATTGTCTTGAACCACCATCAAAAAAGTCTCTAGCTCCTTCTCTTCTACAAAATTTGATTTCTCTCCTTTGTCATTAGATAGTTTAGTGTAGCATTTAGAATGATAGTGTTCGTATTTATGACATATAAAGTATTCCACCTTAGATTTGTTAAGTTGTCCTCTAACTTTTCCTTGAAATTTATCACCATCTCCTTTGAAATGTTTGCTTCCATCTCTATTACCTCAATCTCCTCTTCCTTTACTTCTACCTCTACCTCTTCCTCTTGAGGAATAAGTAAAAGTAGAAGCCTTCAAAGCTTGCTCTTCAGAAGTTGAATTTCAATTCATCTTCTATTCATGGACTAACAAAGAACTTTGAAGTTCATCAAGGGAAAGTGTATCAACATCTTTGGATTCTTCAATTGAACAAACAACATAATCAAACTTGGGGGATCGGGAATGTAATATCTTCTCAACAATAATCACATCCTTCATCTTCTCATCATGAAATCACATGTTATTGGCTATCCCCATTGTCCTTGCATAATAGTTGGTATTAGACTCCCCATCTTTCATCTGTAGAGTCTCAAAATCCTTTCTCAAGGCTTGAAGCTATGTGTCTTTTACTCTCGAAGACCCTTCATATTTCTTCTTCATAGAATCCAAAATATCCTTGGAAGTTTCTTTGCTAAGAATAGTCTCCAAGATAGAATGATCAATTTATTGAAATATATAATTCTTTGCTTTCAAATATTTTAGCCTTAGTCCCTCTAGCTTCTTTCTTTGTTCATTTGTGAGTGTAGCCTCGGCTGTGGGTGCTACTACACCATCTTTAACAACTTGCTAGTACTCATTAAAATTCAAGAAATTTTCCAACAACATGCTCCAATGGTCATAGTGACCATCAAAATGTGGGATGGAAAACTATGCAAAATTTTTAGAGGCCATTTATGCACTACTGTGCTCTTCTCTCGAGCCTCCTAAATCAAGTGTACTATTGTGCTTTTCTCTCTAGCCTCCCAAACTAGGCTTTCTCTCTAGCCTCTTGAACCGTGTTTCGATACCACTGTTAACCTTTGAGGCTATGCACTGCTAGCCTATGCACTGATAGCCTCAAATAAAAAAATAAAATAAAACATGGGCAAATAGAGGTAGCTAAATTTCACATTTATATTCAACTAATAATGTTCTTTAAATAGGAAAAAATACATCAACGGAAAATAGCAACTTCTATAATGATCAACCCTTTAACTTCTATAATGGTTGACCCTTCAACTTCTATAACAGCCGACCCTTCAACTTTTGTAATAGAAAATCTTTCAACTTCTATAACAATTGACCATTCAACTTCTAAAAAGGAAATAGAAACCAAATTCCTAAGGAAAATTCCTAAAGACTAGGATAAACAAAAAAAAACATGTTTAACAATTAAACACATTTAACATTAGATACATCAACTTCACTAGAAGAAGGCATCACAACTTTTTTCTTACAAGCTTATAAATTTGCATTTTGAGAAGCAATAAAAGTTTTTACATCAATAAAAGGAGCAAAAATTTCAACCTTGATTGAAGAAGATAGGAATTATATAGAATCCTGCATAGGGAAACTATAAAGAAATCAAATTTGCTAAAGAAAGATTAATGTGAGAAAAATAAGATCTATATTAAAAAATATTCCAAGTTTCAAACCCCCATTATTATATCTATAGCTAAACATATAGATAACACAAAACTTTAGTAGAACTTTATGACTCAATACCACTAACTAGAATCAAACCCATAACTTCAAGTTTTTAAATCAAGAATCCTACTACTAAGTTAACACCTCATCATATCCTCTCAGGATATAACCAACACTAAAATTTTATAGAACTTAAGAAGAACATAATGATATGTCGCCTAAAAGGGTATTGAACCCCAAGAATAATATTAATAATAAGAAAAAAGATTGAAAGCACATCACATACATAACATTGAACAATGAGATGCTATCCTAGTGAAAAGACCCTTGATTTGGAAGCTTTAAATCATGGGATCAATTTTAGTGGGAATGCTAAGTTATATAACATTAAGTAGAAGACACCAAAAATAACATGAAAAGAAAAACATTCCATATTTAAGGGACTTGTAAGAACTTGAAAAAAAAATTAAATAATATTTACCCTTGATGAGTGGCAAGGTATTACTATGCCCAACCATATCAATCATAAAGTGTTCATGTGTAATCTAGTTGAATTCCATGGACTTTATAGTTTCCGATGCACTAGTCTTCTAGGAAGTGAACCTCGCCTTAAGATCGTTCGTTGTCTTCCCAATTACACTTGTCATGTACACTGGTATGGTTAAGTGTAATTGAGGCATTTGATTTTTATCATTTTGTATTTTATTGTTTTAGTGTTTAAAGAGAGATAAAGTAATTGGATTAACTAATTAACTAGTATCTAAGTAGTCCTAGCATAAGCATCTAGTCCCACTTTCTGCACATATCCTAAACCCACCTATCCACTAATGGGCTACCAAGTGCTATGCTACTAGGCGTACCAAGCAATAATGCTACTGGGATTACCAAGTCATACTTATGTATTTAATTTATCTAACTTATATTGCTTAATTATCTTAATTACTAAAAAATATTGGATTACTGATTGAAAACATTAAATGCATAGATGAAATATTTAATCTATCCAAAATGTTACAAGGTTTATCAGAAAGCTCATCTTTATTTCCGCACACACTATCATGCTCAGGTACAACAATGCTCAAAAAAAGATCTGTACACTTAATGACTCTTGCTATGGGCACTCGGGACAAATATTCTAACTTTCAAATAAACAAACTACAAGAGCTCTACTACTACTAAAATTTGATTTCCATAAATGTGGCTGGTGGATGTGTATTTATAGCCAAAAATTGGATGCTGCATTGATAGGGCCTTGTCAATGAGACCTCATCGATGCAACCAAAAAACATGACTCATCATACCCTTACAATTGAATGAAATCTCATCCTTAAGTTCTTTTACAAATTTGGAAAGGTATGGAATTATCGATTAACCCTTCAACAAAACAAAATTGACTGACTTGACAAAACTAGAGTGCCTGAGTGTATAGATCAACATATTACAAAAATTATAGTGTTCATGATACAAAATTAAACACCATGACATGACTGTTCAAACTGGAACAACATACCCTATGATGGCGTGAAGTTGACGGTTAAGATCAAAGAATCCCAAGAGGTGGTGGCTCCTAAGGTTCTAAGGGACCTTCACCGACTTTAGGCACATGTGATGGTCAAGGCAGCTATGGCTATCCTACTACTACTACAACTTCTAGTGGAAGGCAAAAAGCACCTAGTAATGCTTTCAATTTCCCCTCCTTACTTCTAATATCATGCATCATCCATGTTGCCTCACCAATGTGGGTTAGAACGGGCACATCCTAGGGACATGTAATTGCTGGAAAGAGCTCCTTTGCATTAATAAACCAAACAATGAATTGTTTGTGTTCAATGTTGAATGCTCTAACTACATCCTTCAGCTCCTAATAATCATTCATTTTTTTGGCTAAGTTCTCAACAGTCAATCGTTGATCCGTGAATTGTGCTCTGAGAACTTCGAGTTTAGCATTTGTAGTCTCAAGCTTCTACTTGGTTTCTTTATGGTATTTGAACCCCACATCGTATAACAAATACGAGCTAGCCATTTATTTTTTTCAACTCTGACCATAGTCATTTGACAATCAGCATTGCCAAGTTTGCATAGTGAAGATTGGCCAACTCCATGTATTCTGTCATCTCCTCTATCTACAACTCCTTTAGACAAATCTCCACTTTGTTGTAGACATCAATCCCATCAATGATGGGCTACCATACTTCTTTTCCTTGTTGAAGTTGCTAGAGAGCTTCATTTACCTTTGCCTTTGCCATATGGATATCCTTCTCATTTACTTCCTTTTGCAAGCCAACTTGATCTCTATAGTGATTTTTAACTTTTTCAAACTTCAAAGCTTCATTTCTCCAAGCGGTAATCTTAATACCAGACATCTAGTGCAAGGCATGAACTTTTTTCATAGAAAAATTATAATTTTCTATGGCTAATTTTCTTAATTCAATATTAACCCTGGCTAGCTACTCCTACTATTGATGAATGAATTCCTACATTTTCTCTTTTTGGGCATCAACATTGTGTAGGTGATGATTTTCTGCAATCAGTGCTTCATTCTCTTAGCACATCTAAACCAAGTCCTTCTAAACTGAATATGTCTTCGCCTCTACTAAGATGGTTGTCATTGTTTCCTCCCTAGCTTTCTTGAATTGTTCTTGAAGCTGTTGGAAAGCTTCATCTTTGGTTATTATCAAGTTGAGGAATGTGGGATCAACAAGATGGGCATGTAATTCAACAACCTCTATGGCCAAGTGTTAATTCTATGCTTGACCCATTTTGAGTTGCCCCTCCAAAATGATGAATTTGCCTCTTGCTTCCAATAGCTCCAACTAGGTTGTAGTGATGTTATTTGAAAAATAAAAAATATCTGGAATCAGTTGCCCAGTCCCTACTAGTCAATCCACCAATTCTTCATGCTAAGCTGCATTTAATTTTCTATTGACCATGCCTATGAATGTCTGCACATCTCAAGTGTAGATATGTTTGGTACTTAATGCCACAGGTGCATTAAGTGCTTTGGTGAAATGTTCAGCAACTACTTCAACTATAGTCTCTTGTCCTTGGTGCTGCATCACCAATACAATGGCCCCTTCACCTTCCTCCAAATGCACTAAGAAGGAGGTGGCATTCGCAAATATTTCTATCAATAAATGGTGTTGTGATAAGGACACCATCACCTCTCAAGCATTGGGATCAAACCTCATGGAAAACTACATTCGTTGGGTAGAGAATATTGGCCCACCCCTTTCCATCTAGCTAATTGTTTGAGCCACCTCATTAAGGTGACTCATTACTAGTCAATACATAGATGGGTCCACACTACTTATCCTTGAACACTACTCTTGCTCATGCAAGAGCTACTCTTGGATTTCTTACAAGTGCTCAATGGCTATGTGGGCCTTCGTCATTGTTTCTTGAGTAGGTGGTGGAGATGGTGGCTGCTCCTCTTCTTGAGTTCTGGCAAGTGTCTTTTCTTTTATGATTTTAGGCCATGAAGCCAAAGGAGCATATTTGATTGAGTCGTTGGCATAGTAGATGATTCCTATCCTTTTACAGAGTTTCCAAATGATTCACGAAAAGGGTAGGATTTTCCTTCCACATTTATTTTCCTTGAAGCATTTTTCAATCTCTAAATATATCAATTGTTGAAGGTTTATAGGAAATCTCCCACTTAAAGTAACACATGCTTAGGTGGAAAAGATGATCACCTTTTTGGGCCTCACTATAGGATTGAGGTGATAAGTTGCTATCTTGAAGTAGATCTACTCCACTGGTATGAGCATGTCCAACTCCTTATAGTTGGCTCTGTAACACCACTGAGTTCACTCCTTTTTGGCCTCAAGGTTACCTTGTGTTGATAGCTCTACCAACTATGTCCCAATATCAGGCAACCCCAATGCCTATGTGATAACCTTGGCCAAGTAAGACACCTAAATATCCTTGACTTTTACTGTGGATCATAGTTTTCTATTGTTCCAAAAGAGATATGTCTCTTCCATGTACCACTCCCCAATAAACATGATGATTGGCCACATGGGAGAGGTTTGCAATTGTGTTTTGACTTATGCTGGAGGTTTCTCTAGAAATCTCCTGAAGCTTAGTTCTTGGAGAACTAAGCCTTAAGTCTCTCAGGGTCTGATGATGTCACAGCAAGTTTGAGTTAAAGTGACTTCAGGCCTTGGCATGGGTCTTGGTGCTTTCCCTTGTAGTGATTACTCTATTGGCACTTCTTCTTTTGAAATTTTTCAAACAGATTCCACTTCAAGCTCCTCATGAAGAGGTTTTGTTGCATAGGTTGCTTCTAGTAGTTCTTGGACTTGTTCTTGTTGGCCCCTTCTAACTCTACGTCATTTCTCCCTTGGTTGAGAGGGTTCTCCTTCCTTCAAATGTTTCAATCATAGTTCCATTTGTAATCACAATAAGACCATGGATTAGCAATTATTGTGTAATATGAAGCAATTGGAATACCTTTATCTCTTTAGGATAGTTACACTTCATGAAGTTGTGATTATAGCTAATTTAATTAATTCAATCATTATTTTATTTATGTTTTATTATTAATAAATCATTCCATATGGTGTTTGAAGGTTAACTCTCGAAAAAATTAATGTTTTTATATTGTTAAATTTATTAAACCTTTGGGGGAGTTAGAAAAATTTTCAAAAATTTCATTGAAAACTTTAAGGTTTCCCACCCCCATGATAAAGAGCTTACCTCTAGTAGCTACAAGATTAAAGAACGGAGTGATTTGGGCACACGATTGAGAAGTTATGGGCTATAAAAAATGACAAAAAATCCCTTAGTATTATGAAGCAAATGATAAAAAATTTCAAAGTGTGTGATGGTATATATAGAGTTTTTGTGATGCATCGACAAGGCCTCATCAATGTGGTTGCTGCATCAACAAGGCCTTGTTGATGTAGTTATTAATCATCATTGACTTGGTCAAAACTTAAATATTGCAAAGATATTTTGAACAAAATTAGGGTCAAATGGAAGCCCAAATAGCCACAAACATGATGAAAATATGAGAAGAGGGTGTTAAAGTCCTAAAAATTGAGAAATTTAGGAAAATGAAGAAAGAGGGTGGAAAATGAGAGATCAAGGAGCACAAAGTGGTTTGCACAATGGAAGATGTAAAATATAGGATTGTAGCAATGTCTAAGGTAAAGAACCTAACTAATCAAACCAAGAGATATGCAACTGGGTCCTCCCCATAGTAGGCTCATGCCCTTGTTACCCTTGTATAACCTCAACTAAGGAGTCCATTGGCCCCATAGTTGATTAATGATCATGAAAAGTTAAGAACAACAAAAAAAGATCTATCCAAGAATTCAAACACATTAGACTAAAACATAGAATATAACATAGAACCCTATAATGAGATAAGTTATGTAGCATAGATGGATGATGGAAAAGGTGGAATGGAATTTCGAATTAAGATCATAAGAAGTTCTTTGTGGAATTTGTGTTTAAAATGACCTCAGAAGATCCATCCTTACTCCAAACCAAAACCAACCACTTTTATTAACTTTGCATCACCACTTTAAGACTAGTCCACCCACTTGAGACATGAGAGTGCTTCCACAAAACAACCACCATTCCATGAAGTGAAGAGAAGAGAAGTAGGAAGTGAGAGAGCACCTTAGTTAGAGTGGATCTTTAGGCATGGTTGTGTGTCTTTCTAGTTCTATAACCAGTGCTTGTAGCCTGTTTATTCATCTAAGGGGTGTGCTTTGAATTCCCATCATTCATTTCATTTTTGTTGTTTTTTTTTAAAATTTTTGTATGGGAACCATACCATGAAAAGACTTTATTTGACTTCCTATTAGTGGTTAGAATGGAATGATAAGAAGTTCATTAAAAAAGCTCAAGCACTCAAGCAAGTAGAAAAGTACAAAGAGTATTAAGTTCCCTTGAAGTCACACCCTCTACAAACCTTTGGATCTTTCCCAATTCTAGAACTACCAAGGTCACTAATTCATTAAAGGTTTCTTTAATGAAAGGTACCTCAAACTCCTAGAACAAGGAAAACCATAGAGTTCATTAGATGGGTGAATGACATGGACTCACTGCTTATTCCATGAAAAATAAACCATGTCATAATCATTAGACATTAGAATTCAAGAATATAAACTAGACATCAACAATCACAACATTAGGCACAAGCCATCATTAGTAAACAACAATAGTGACACTGTGTCCTACACTAATAAAACACTTTTATTAGTAAAAATAATGAAAATTCATATTTAAAAAAATAAAACAAAATAAAATATATAAGTGATGAGTGGCTAGGTACCCCTATGCCCAACCATGCGAATCACGGGCATTCACATACGACTCGGTCGAATTCCATAGACTGTAAGCACTTTGCATACACCAAACCCTAACCAGCAAAACCTTGGGTTAGAAAATTCATTGCCTTCCCAACCTCATTTGTGATGTTTAGATTGTGATGGTTAAGTGAGATTGAGGCAAATTATTTTTATGGCTTTTTCACTTTATCTTCTAGCGGCTAATTCTTAAAATGGAAAGTAAGGAATGGAATATTACGTAATCTATAGTTATCCTAATCTATATCTTAACTCTTCCTAGCATAAGTATTCGATCCCATCTTCCATGCACATCCTAAGCATCTCCTAGCCACTATTGGGTTACCAGATGTTAAGCGTCGCTAGGTTGCCAAGTGTTGGGTTTATGTTCGAGATGGTCATAGTTATGGTTTTTACAAACTATAAGAGAGTGATGGTGATTAAAGTAATAACAATAGAAACTTAAGGAATTCTTAAAGCATAGAAATATTAAACTATTAAATGCATCAAATGACTAATTCTAATTGCTACAAGGAATGCTTGAAAAGCTACTCTTTATTGTTGTTCACACCAATGGGCTCAGGTACATCAACACTCGAATAAAGGGCCAGACACCTTTCTTACACCTACTGTGGACACTTGGAAAATATTCTAACTCTCATGGAAACAAACTACAAGAGCTTCACTACAACTGCCAAAAAGGTACCTAAGTGTGGGAGAAGCCCACTTATTTATAGGCTAAAACAGGCTTCGCGTAAACGGGGCCACGTAGACGCATGGACGGATGTGTCAACGACGCCGCATTGACCCAACCACGTACATGGGGCCCCGTATATGTGGCCTAGTCGATGCATTGACTATTTAGTGCTTCATCATACCCCCACGAATGAGTAAAAACATGTCCTCGAGTTCCTCTACAATTTGGAAGGTATGGACTTCTTATTACAACACACATGACTTGACACACATGACATAACACCAATTTTACTGATGCACTAAGTGCCAAAGTGTATAGAAAAGGACGAATTACAAAATGGTGGTGTTTAGAGACAAAATTGAACACCTCGACAATCTTGGATTCTCTGTTGTGCTGAAATATCCAAAAATTATTGGAGAAGATCATATCGTCCCTGGTGGTAGTGGTTCTAATAGGCCTTTACCAGCCTCTGGCACATGTGGCGGTGGTGGCACAAACGATGGTTGTCCCGCAGCAACTGCAACTTCCAGAGGTAATCAAAATGCCTCCAAGAGAGCCCTCATTTTTTTTCCTTACATCTAGGATCCTTCATTGTCCAATCGGCTTCACCAATGTGTGCTAGGACTGGAACCTCCTAAGGGTATTGATGTGCAAGGAAGAGTTCTTTCAAATTGACAAACCAGGCCACGAACTTTTTTCATTCAATGTTGAATGCATGGATTGATGTCTATAGTTGCTGGTAGTCATTAATTCATCATGCCAATTTCTCAGCAACCACACATGACCCTTCAAAACACGTTCGGAGAACCTCGAGTTTCGCATTTTTTATTTCCAATTTTTGTTTTATCACTTTGTGCTCTTGGAACTCATCCTTGTATAAAGAATATGAAGTGGCCACTTATTTTTCTAGGTCAGACTATGGTCTCCCAGCTGTTAGCATAGCCAAGTTTGCATAGCAAAGGTTGGCCAACTTTATGTACTCTATCATTTCTTCAACCTACAATTCTTTGAGGTGGATCTCAGCTTGATTGTAGGTGTTCAATCCATCAAAGATGGGTTGCCACACCTTGCCTCCTTCTCAGAGCTGCTAGAGCGCTTGGTTCAACTTGGCCTTTATGACTTGAAGTTATTTTTCATTTACTTCCTTTTGCAATCCCACTTGATCCTTGTAATGACTTTTAACTTTTTCAAACTCAAGGGCTTCATTTTTCCAAGTGGTGATTTCGATGGCTTATTTTTGTCACAAGATTCAAACCTCCTGCATAGACAGATTTCGATTTTTGGTGGCCAACCTCCTCACATCAGCATTCACCCTAGCTAACTCTTCTTGTTATTGGTAAATAAATCTTTTCATGTGCTCATTTTCAGCACTCACATTGCACAGGCGATGGACTTCTACTTTCAGCCTAACATTCTCCTGTTGAACCTCTTTCAAATCCTTATTTAGATGATACACATTTGCATCTACCAATGACTTATCAAAGATTGTTGAATCTCACTCATCCTCAACTATCTAGATTTTGACTTGAAGCTGTTAAAAAGCTTCATATCTGGTGAGTTCACAATTGAGGAGAGTTGGATCGGCAAGTTGGGCCCTTAACTAGGCAACTTCTGTTGCCAAGCGTTGACAATTGGCTTGAGCAACTTTGAGTTTCCCCTATAAGATGAGGCTCTTACACCTTGCCAAGAGAAGCTCTGACTAGGTTGTAGTGATGTTATCTAGAAGATCAAAGACATTCAGAAGTAATTACCCAGTTCCAACCAGTCGATCCAACAGTTCTTCATGTTGGGCTACATTGATCCTATAATGTGAAGTCCCTGCGAACACTTGTATGTTTTCAATTCCATGTACATCTGGTACACGTACCACTAATGCATTGAGGGCCATAGAAATCATATCAGCAACCACTTCAGCTGCAATCTCTTGTACCTAGTGCTACATTACTAGGAAAGTTTCCCCCTCTCCATCCTCCGATTGTACCGAAAAAGTAACGGTGTTTCCTGAGATTTCAGGAAATAACTGTTGGGTAGAGACCATTACTTCTTGGATAACAGGATCAGTTCTTATTGGTACTTGTTTCTAGGCGATAGAGAACATTGGCCTTGCTCCTTCTAGTAGACTCACAGATCAAGCCACTTGCTCCAAATGGCTCATTGTAGGTCGATAGACCGAAGGGTCTTCTCCTCCATTGGTCCCTCCAGATTTCTCTTGTTGGCTAAAGAGCAATTACCGAATTTTTCATATATGTTCTGTGATTGTTTGCAAAGCTGACCTCGTTGTTTGTGTAGGTGGTGGAGGTGGTTGCTGCTCTTCCTTAGTTTGTGTGATGGCTGAAGTCCTGTCTTTCATCATTTCCTGCCACAAGGAAATCAAGGCATGCCGAAGTGTATCGTTGGTGTACCATGTTATCCTTGCCCATTTGCATAATTTTCTAATTAATTAAGGAAAGGGTAGAGCCCACCTTCCACATTCGCTTTTGGTGAACCTTTTCTCAATCTCCAAAAATAATAATTGTGGAAGGCTCATGGAAAATTTCCCACTTAGAGTGGCACATGCATGAGAAGAGAAGGTAGTGATCTTACTCAGTCTTACCGTTGGGGTCAAATGGTAAGACATGATTTTTGAATATACCCTCTTTGCGGTGGTCAAAGTGTCAAACTCTTTGCGATCTACCACATAGCACCGCCTGATCCATTCCCCTTTTACCTCAGGATCTGCTTGCTTAGGGATCTCTGCCACATCAACTTTGGTCTTAGGCAATCCCAGAGCCTGTACGATCACTTCCACAGAGTAAGAGACATAGATTTCCTTGATTTTTACTCTGGACCCCAGCTACTAATTTGTCTAGAAGATATAAGTCTCTTCTAAATGCCTGTCACCACTAGATGTGATGATTGGCCACATAGGACAGTTTTGCAATTGGAGCTTCATATCTTCCAGTGCATTCCCAAGAAATGATCCAAATTTCAACTCTTGTAGGACCATCTATTGCACCTCCCTTGGCCTGATAGCATCAAGATATGCCTAGGTCAAGGTGACCTCAAGCCGTGGCATTATCGCCAGAGTCTCATCCCCTTGCGATTGTTCACTAGGGATCTCCTCTTCAGGAATCTAATGAATAGATTCCACATCAGGCCCTTTGTAGAGGGGGCCAGTTGCATGGGAACCCTCTGCATGCTCTGGGTGCTGCACACCTTGCCCTCTTCCCATTCTTGGTTGCTTATTCCTTGGTTGGGATGGTCCTTCTCCCCTTGGATTCCTCAGTTTCATTGCCATTTGCAATCAAACATAACCATTAATTAAACTGTGTACAATTTGCTCAAAATGGCCCTCATACACTTTCTCATTTTGACTGGGTTATGGTACTAGCACGTGCATCCCATTAAATTTCCCAAAGTATTAGTTGATGGGTTAAAACCAAAAAGAATAAGGCATGAGTTGGGGTTAGAATATTGTTTTTGTTTCTCCCTTTAAGAGGTGGTAAGTCTATATATATTAAATTTAATTTTAATTGTTATTACAATAGACCTCACCCCCTACAACTAAGAGCATACCTCCGATTGTGAAAGAGGGGAAGGATAGGTTGATGTGGATGTGCAATAGAAAACGTAGGTACTTGGGAAGAAGTGAGGTAGAAAAATTGAAAAATCTACCCCCAATTTGGTTGCAGAATGAGCAAAAATGTAAGGTGCAATGGGGTATACATAGAGGTTTATGGCTGCATCGACAAGGCCATGTACATGCAAGGGGCTGGGTATATGGGGCCCTGTATACACAGGGAGTCGCACCCATTGACCAGCATTGATCCAACAAAGGAAGCCCAAACAAATTGATTAAAAAACACCAAATTGGAGTAGTTTAGGAGCTGGAGAGATTGAGATCTCGGCTGGGAGCAAGGGGAAGGTAAGTGGGATGAGAAAAGGAGTCAAAAGTAGGAGAATGGTGTGAAAAAGAACCCTACAGAGAAGAAATCGAGCGATGGGTATCATGAGAACAATCAACCAAAAAATCAAAAGGATGGGAGACTAACAAATGGGACCACAGATATGCAAGTAGGTCCTCCCCATAGTAGGTGATAGCCTTAGTAGCCCTTGCATATCCTCAACCCCGAAGTCTGTGGGCCCTAGGGTTAAGAAATGGTGATCGCAAGTTAATACTCCCATCCATGAGAACCTGCCGAAGCATGAGGAGTTCATGGAAGTCACGACAAACTATCAAAACATACACGGGAAGTGAGGTGAGTCATGGAGAGAAATGGATGAAGAGAGAGGAATGAGAATTAAAATTTCAATTATCAGTCACATGAAACCCCTGTATGAAGTTATGGTTAAGTGACCCAATAGGAACTTTTCCGAGTTCAAACCCAAAACCAACCACATACAGTGACATCGCAACAACATGTGAAGACTTGTCCATCCCCCAAGTGTACAAGAATGCACCCATAGAGAACCACCACTCCAATAGGTGGGAGAGGAAGGAAGTGAAATGGGACTGAGTTAGAGGGGACGAAATGAGTCCCATAATTAGTGCTTGTGGCCTATGAGAGGCAGTCTAAGTGGTGTGCTTTGAATTCCCACATAGTTAGGATTTTATTTTTGTGTTTATTTTTATTTCGTGGAAACCACACCATGCAAAGACCCATGCTTGGTTGCATGCATTTGACCAAGGGATGTGCTTTGAATCCTCATGTTTTTTTTTTGGGTTTTTGCAATGAGGACCACACCATGCAAGGTCAAATTGTCAAAGAGCTTCCTTGTAGAAAAGAACTTGGAGTGGTAAAAAATTTGTAAGGGCACTCTCACAACCCAGGGGATAAAAGATAACAATGAATGCTGCATTCCCCTTGAAGTCACACCCGATTCAAACCATTGGGTCATCCCTAGTCTGGAAGGTACAGAACTCACACATCAATTAAAATGTTTTTAAGTGAAGGGCTTGCATCTTTCCAAAGGGAGGAAAACCATGAAGTGGATGAATGGGTGGATGATGTGGACTCACTGCTAATTTTATGAGATTAAAGTAGACGTAAATTCCAAGAACAACAATGCGAGGGTGGGAGTGAGATAAAATAGGTGGACCATTTCATGTGACCCATCGCAATGAAAACCATCCGCACCATACACCTGAGGACAATAAGACGACTTATTAGCAACCCATTGGAAATTAAACATACACACACACATAAATAAGCAACAAAAAAATGGAAAAGTAATTAAAGAAAGGAAAATTTAGTAAGAATTGGCAAACATTTGAATGATGTTGAAAAAAAAAGTGTAAAACAAAAAGTTCCAAAAATAGTGAGGAGCGTAGTAGAGTGGATCAACATGGAGGATAGTCTCCCCCACAACTAGGCTGGAAGGAGGAGACTCAAAAAATGGAATGAGGTTGTCCCAGTGACGATGAGGTGGTAGCACTAGTTGGGTGGAGTTCATGGAAAGGTTTTAATTGTTGCCGATTGNAGGTTGATAAGTCATTCGCATTGTGCTAGTGGTAGGTCAAGACCCAAGTCACAGGCTGTAGATAGTGTTTAGAGTTCTACCTAGATTGGAAGTTTCGGTAGCTTACCGTACACTAACTAATAGGGAGAGCAACCTATAGGAAGTTTCCAAGTGGAGTGATAGGCCCAGAGGGCATCATTAAGTTTATGGGGGTGATAAGGTGTTGTAAATTTATGGGTAACACCCAAGTGTTGCATGAGTTTACGAAATGTGGTGCCTGTGAAATGTGCTTCATTATTGGAGATGAGTGCACGTGGCAATCCTAACCTATTTACGATTTGTTGTTGGACAAATCGTGTGGCAGTGTTTGAGGAACAATGGATGACAGCAACCACCTTTTTCCACTTTGTGCAATAGTCCATAGTGACAATGATGTACGCCTTCCCATTGGACAGGGGTGTGATGGGATCCATGAAATCAATGCCCTAGATGTCAAAGGGCTATATTGGTTGGATCCACTATTGAGGTTCCTCCATTCGTGTAGTCATCCCACTGTCTCTCTGGCATTGTTCATAGGAGCGGGCAAACCATTTTGCATCCCTGAAAATTGTAGGCCAGTAATATCCTAAAAGCAGGATCTTAATGGCCATGCGTCGTCCAACATAGTGGCCCCCACAAGGACCCTTGTCAGCATCTTGGAGGATGCATATTGTATCATCATTAGCGACACACCATCGAACTAGGCCATCTACACACATCTTATAAAGGTGGCCATTGATTTCCATGAAGTGCTTGGCCTTATGGAAAAATTATTATTTCTACCGATGGTCCCACTCCTTTGGCAATACCTGAGTTGTGAAATAGGTGAGGATGTGGCTGAACCAAGGTGATTCTTTGGGCACCTATAGATCGACCGCCCTCGTGAAGAGGAGTTCATCTAAAAATTGGTCAGAGAGTGGATCCTCTTCTTTAGTGTTATCCTATCACAACCGAGACAAGTGGTCAGCAACCACATTCTCGGTTCCCTTCTGATCTACCATAATGAGGTCAAATTCTTGAAGAATCACCAGCCACTGGATGATGTGGGGGCTTACCATTGGTGTTTTCATCAGGAACTAGATGGCACTATGGTTGGTATGCATGAACACCTTGTACCTGAGCACATAGTGTCAAAATTTTTCCAAGGCAAACACTACCACCATTAACTCCTTTTTAGTGTTGGTGTAGTTAAGTTCAGCACCCACAATGCTACGGCTTGCACAGTGAATATAGTATGGGTGTTTCTTGTCATCCCACTGTGTGAGCACAACTCCCAATGCATAGTTGGATGAATTCATCATGATGTGGAAGGGTTTGGACCAATCAGGTGCCCATAGAACTAGAGTCTCTATGAGTTTCTATTTAAGTGTTTGGAATGCAGATTCACATTCCCTGGTCTAGACAAACGGAGAACCTTTCTTTGTGAGTTCCACCAACTGCTTGGCGATCTTTGAGAAATTCTTGATGAAGTTCCAATAGTAACCAGTGTGGCCAAGGAATGATTGAACATCTTTTACTGCGCTTAGTTAGCTAGTGATTCCTTGGAAGACCCTAATTTTTTTAAGATCCACGCTAATCCCTATTTGTGAAATACGGTGCCTTAGCACAATACCCTCTTGGACCATTAAGTAGCTTTTCTACTAGTTGAGCTATAGATTAGTTTCCACACATCTTTTTAAAACTTGCTCAAGGTAGTTCAAGGATTGATCAAACGTGGCTCCATTGCTAGAGAAGTCATACATGACAGCTTCTACCCCATTGCCAATTTGTTGCTAGAAGATGCTGAGGATAAGGTGTTGGAAAGTGGCAGGCACATTACACAAGCCAAAGGGCATCCTTTTGTATGCAAAAGTCCCCCAGGGACTTGTGAAGGTTGTCTTGACCTGGTCTTTTGGCACAATTTGGATTTGGTTATAGCCACTATAACCGTCTAAAAAGCTATAATAACGATGCCCCACAATGGTATCTAACACTTGGTCCACAAATGGGACCAAAAAGTGATCTTTGAAGGTCGCCATGTTGAGTAATCGAAAATCTATACAGACCCTCCATTTTCCACCCTTCTTTGGCATAATAATGAGTGGGCTCACCCATTCACTATCGGCAATGAGTAGATGAGCCCTGCTTTTAGCAACTTCTCGATTTCATCTTTGACAACTTGCTTCAATTTAGGGTTCAATTGCCTTTGTGGTTATCATTGTGGCTTCATGGAGGGGTCAATATAAATCTGATGTTGGCAAACCCTAGGATCCACTCCTATTAATTCAAGATATGACTATGCAAAAGCAAATTTCCATTTGTTCACCACATTTAGCAACTTCCTCTTTTGTTTAGAAGAAAGGGTGGCATTGATAATCACCGGTTTTCCATTATGCAAAAATGCATATTTTAAGTGGGTCAGTAAGGGTTTGAGTTCCAAGGGCTCTTGTTTAAAAATTTCAAGGATTTGCAACTTTCCCCAATCATCACGATCATCAACAATGGATACTTGTTGATGAACCTCTTCCAAATCATCCATGCTTTCTACATAGGTGCATACAAGCCCTTCAAATGGTTCCATGCACAAAGTGCTACTAGCAAGATCAGCAGTCAGCCACTAGGTGCCTTCTTGATTTATGGCTGCTGCATACAGGCATTGTTGAACTTGTGATTCCTTAGTACATTGACTGCATGCTTGAATAGATGTCCGCTCAGCGGACCATAGCTGCTACACACAGTTGCACCCGGAGTCATTGTACACGATGCATGGAACACGGTTCTTCTTAATTTTTCCAAAAGGAATTTCCTTTGAAATTTTAAGAAAAAGGTCTCGGAGCCCAAATCTTGCATCCACCGTGCTCAGCCAGGCTCTTCCCATTATGATTGGGAAGTTCCCCTTGCAATTCTCAACACGGATGATGAGGAAGTTAGTAGGATAGGACCACCTATAAATGGTGGTCACAATGTCCTCCACCAATCCCAAGGGAATAGTAATGGATTGGTTAGCTAGCTCAAGACAAATGTTGCTCTTCTTTAATAGGGACAGGTTCCAAGTCTTATATATGTCATGTGAAATCAAATTGACTCTTGACCGTGAATCCAGAAGAGATTTACATGGCTCATTTCCTGCCACCTTAAGATAGATGAGGGGGCTTCCCAGATTAGTCAATTTTCTGGGAAGATGACTTGCCTTTATCCAGTCGATCACGACGTGTGTGAGCATGATTGTTTGTACGTTGGAGGGAGTTTGGTTTGAAGGCTACTTGAAGGGTAGAATAGTGGAGGATATTTGAGGTTCGGAGGCACTAGCCACATGTGTGTGTGAGGGTATGCTTAGGTTATTGGGCCAAAAAATGGATGTTTCTGTGGCTTCACTTCTAGTCCACTTGGCTGAGGGGCCGGTTGTACGTTGATAGACCTCGTAGCATTGCGTTGCTCTTGATGTGGTGGTATTTTTCCATGCATAGGTAGAGTAGGTGGTAATTGAGTGGGGTGTTGCTAAGTAGGGATGGTAGGAGAAGGTGATGGAGGATAGTAGAGATGTGGGCCTTTCCCCCCCCCCCCCCCCCCCCCTCACCCCTAGGTAATGAAGACTATGGTTGAAAATATTCTAGGGGGTGGTAATAATTCTAAAAGGTTGCGTGACTGGAAGAGGCTTGCAGGAAGACTGGTTGCTAAACTTAGTACCCATAGGGATCTAGTTGTCGGTAAGGGTACTATTGCCTTGGAGGTGGCATCCCCCACGCTTGTGGGTGCTTCCATTGCTAAAAGTATTCATAACGTTGCAGTGGAAATCCACTTGGATAATATCCTTACTGCTGATGGAACTGCCTAGGGTTGCCTTTTGGGTAAGGCAACCTTTGGGGTGTTTGCCTCTTTGCCAAGTGAAAATTCAATGCATATACCCCCGACTCTTGTATATGTAACACCATGGGAAAACACCCCTTAGGATGTTCATATTTGCATATGTCACATTCATCATCTTCCTCTGTATCAAAGTTCATAACCTATTCTACTACAACAACTTTACCCTTAACTTTATGATGGGCACGTTCAGCTTCCTTCTTCCTATGCCAATCATGATCATTACCTTGCTCTCTAGACTCCTCTGTGATTTTTAGAACACTTTGAAATTTTTTTTCCAAAGAGCCCCACATCTTGTTAACCTTTGCCAATATTTCAAAAGAAAATTTCTATAGGGACAAGGTTTTTCAGTGTACTGTTGCATCCAGTGGTGATTCCTCCTCATCTTCACAAAATCGGACCTCCCTCTTTCTGATGGAGGGATCCCGATTAAACTCCTTTGCACTCTCCTTCTTTCTAAGTTCCCCCTCTTCTTTAGCCACTTGCTCAATTAGGTGTTGTAGTTGATGGGTCCTTAGTTTTGATAGTCGTCCTTGGGCCTACACGCCAAGGGTCTTTGTAATTTCAAAGCGAATCCCATCAATGATATGATGAAGTTGTGCCTGATGAGAGTAGCCATGACCAAGGCATTGATGCAATAGTGAGTAGTATCTACTCATGGTTGCATCCAAGGGTTCATGACTACCTTGCTTCCACCCTTGGATTTGGTGTCTTGGGTTCGCCACTCTGGAGTAGGTTTGATGCTTGTCATTGAAGCTTTCCAGCATCCCACTCCATCTTCTGATTGGTTCCAGCTCCAAAGACTGGTACCAGCTTTTTTCTTCTTTGATGAGTGTGCAAGGGAATAACTTAAGTTTTTTCCAATCATTATTGATGTTCTGCAGGGTGCAAGAATCATGAAATGCTTGCAGGTGATTTTGTGGATCACAATTATATCCCTCTTCAAATTTGGGGATGTTATTCATGTCAATGTGCTTGATCTAACTATTATTCAAGTGCAGACTAGGTATTTGAACTACCTCTGCGATATGGAGCATGCTTCTAGTAGCAAACAATGGTTCATCTGAGTCATAGTCCTACTGAAGGCCATGGTGTCTATGATGATTTTGGTTGCCTCCCATTCCTTGACGGTGAGGTTCATGTGATTGGTCATGTACTCCCTCACGTTGTTCCCTTCGATCCTTTTGATCACCATCACCTCACTCCCTTCTACTATGGTCACAATCAGAGTCAAACTTGGATGAAGGTGGAGGGGAGCTAGAGGATGGAGAAGAGGGAGAAGAGTCGCCACTGCCCCAACATCGATCTCTCCCTCTACTCTAATGACAGCCTCAATCTTCATGCCCATATTTGCTTGTGCCATGACCTCTCCTTCATGACCCTCCATCCTCCTAGGCATCCCAAACACTTTATTGCTTGTTCTGAATGATGGATTGAATGATTTGATGTCCCAAAGGAACTTTGGTAGAATGGGAATCATGAAAGATAGGTTCCCCATCATCTTGCAACCCTTGCAAGAATAAGGGATTACTAAACTTTTTTCCCTTCATGTGTTCATACTTTTCTACCTGCTGCTAGTCTCGTACACATTGGGCCTCAGTGGCATGATAGTCCCAGTAGTCATGGTCCTCCATGACATAATCCACACTGTGGTCCTAAATGCCAAGTCTGGCAAGATTATGAAACAACATTCTAGGAGCCGATCTGTTAGGTGATAGTATGATGTTGCCTTTCATGTCCCGCCAGTGCATATGCTCATCCTGATGTAGGATAAAGGTGAAGTCAGGGACATATTCATCTAGATGCGTGTATACCACTTGACATTCTTGTGGCACCAATGGCTTGGATCCATCTCACCTGTGAGAAAAAGACATGTTGGATGTTAGATAATCCACTAATTGGTGTACCTTAATTTTTACTTAGGTTGCCTAGCGTGCATAGATTTTACTATCCTGGGTTCCTTCCAATGACGTGAATGATAATTTTGCTAAGGTTAGATGGCACATGTAAGACTAACAATCCCCAGCAATGGTGCCAATCATAAGTGGCTAGGTACCCCTATGCCCAACCATGCGAATCATATGCGTTCACACACATCAATCGAATTCCATAGACTATAAGCACTTTGCATACACTAGACCCTAACTAGAAAAACCTTGGGTAGAATGGTCATTGTCTTCACAACCTCACTTGTGATGTTCTGATTGCGATGGTTAAGTGAGATTGAGGCAAATGATTTTTATGGCTTTTTCACTTTATCTTCTAGCGGCTAATTCTTGAAATGGGAAGTAAGGAATGGAATATTACATAATATATAGTTATCATAATATATATCTTAACTCTTCCTAGCATAGGTATCCAATCCCATCTTTTATGCACATCCTGAGCATCACCTAGCCACTACTGGATTACTAGACATTAAGCGTCGCTAGGTTGCCAAGTGTTGGGTTTATGTTTGAGATGGTCATACTTATGGTTTTTACAAACTATAAGAGAGCGATGGTGATTAAAGTAATAACAATAGAAACTTAAGGAATTCTTAAAGCATATAAATATTAAACTATTAAAGGCATCAAATGACTAAGTCCAATTGCTACAAGGAATGCTTGAAAAGCTAGTCTTTATTGTCGTTCATGCCAATGGGCTCAGGTACATTAGCACTCGAATAAAGAGCCAGACACCTTTCTTACACCTACTATGGGCCTTTGGAACATATTCTAACTCTCGAAGAAACAAACTACAAGAGCTTTGCTACAACTACCAAAAAGGTACCTAAGTGTGGTGGAAGCCCACTTATTTATAGGTTAAAATAGGCTTTGCGTAAATGGGGCCACTAGACGCATGGACGGATGCGTCGATGTGGCTGCGTATATGGGGCCTCGTATATGCAGCCTAGTTGATGCATCAACTGTTTAGTGCTTCATCAATAAGGAAGAGTAAAATAATCAAGAAAGGTTCAAAGGTACTAACATTGGTGGAAATTTTGAAAAAATTTAAAAATCAAAAATTTGTAAAATAAATAACTTTTAAAATCAAAAATGTGGAAAAAAAGTAGAAAAAATGAGAAGCCATATGGATTATTAGCATGCCACAACTGAGTTGGAAGGAGGAGATCCAAAGAATAGAATGTGGTTGTCCATCCATTGAGATGGTAGTTGCACTGGTTTGTCTTCTTTCTAGGAAAGGTTTCACTTGTTGGATGTTGGCCAACTGCATTTTATTTGGGCTTTCAGGCTTGTAAATTAATAGGTCCCTAGAGGGAAAGGTTTGATCAATTATATAAGGCCCCTTCCACAATGTTTGGAATTTGGTCTTCTAGGGTACATGTGTGGAGTTCCAATACAGAACCTTATCTCCTAGTTGAAGTTTTACTTTTCATATTTTGAGTCATAATGTTCATTATGGAATGTATTGTGCAGTTCATTCAAAGATAGGGCCACCAATTGATTTTCCATCTAGCACATTAAGGTTGATAAATCTTTCTTTCTATGCTAGACTTAGGTCAAGATTTAGATCATAAGTTGTTGAGAGTGTACGAAGTTCAAATTAAATTTGGAGTGTTGGAAGTTTTCTGTACACTAACTCATAAGAAGAATAGCCAATAGGAAGTTTCCATGTTGAATGGTAGGCCCAAGAAGCATCATTGAGTTTTCTACTCCAATCTTTCATATATTTCCTAATGGTCCATGTTAGGATTTTTGTGATCTCCTTATTGGTTACCTCTGCTTGATTGTTGGCTTAGGGGTGATAGGATGTTGTTAATTTATGTTCAACCCCCAAGTGTTGCATTAACTTTCTAAAAGTGGAACCTGTGAAATGAGTTTCATTGTAAGAAATTAATGCATGTGGTACCCTAAACCTATTTACAACATTTTTTGTATAAATCTAGTAGTAGTGGATAATGTACAATCAATAACAGCTATTGCTTCTACCCACTTCATGCAGTAGTCAATTGCTATGATGACATATGCCTTTCCATTGGATATGGGTGTGATGGGATCCATGAAGTCAATGCCCCATATATCAAAAAGATTCCAGTGGTTGAATCCACTATTGAGGGCCTTCCATTTGAGTAGTCATCCCACCATCTAATTGACAACATTCACAAGATTAGACAAACTGGTGGACATCCCTAAATATTGTAGGCCAATAGTATCCTACCATCATATTTTTATGGCCATACGTCTCCTTGCATAGTAGCCTCTACAAGGCCATTCGTGAGCATCTTGGAGAATGCATAGTTGATCTTCATCAGGGACACACCAAAAAATCAAGCCATTGACACACACCTTATAGAGGTGTTTGTTGATTTCCATGAAGTATTTGGCCCAATGAAGAAATTTCTACTTCTTTCTATAGTGAAGATCTTGTGGCATCTCCTAAGTAAGAAGATAGGTGAGGATGCCATTATACCACATTTTTTTGTGGTCATTTGTTCATTGATTGCAGTAGTAAAGAGGAGTTCATATGAGAATTTATTAGAGTTTGGGACTTTCTCTTCTTTGTTGTCCCATCTTAATCAAGACAAGTGGTCATCAATCACATTCTCAATCCCTTTTCAATCTACCATTATATCAAATTCCTACAAAAACAAGCCACAGTATAATAGGAGGGATTACCATTAGCTTGTTCATCAGGAAGTGGATGGCCTTGTGTTTTGTGTGCACAAACAGTTTAAAGTCAAGCACATAGTGCCTAAACTTGTTCAGATCATACACCACTACCATTAGTTCTTTTTCAGTTGTGGTATAATTCAACTATGCATCCTTAATGCTTCAACTCATGCAATGGATATAATATGAACATTTTTTATCATCTAACTGCATCAACACTGCTCCTAAAGCATAATTAGATTTATCCATCATTATGTGAAATGGTCTAGACTAATCTGGTGCCCATAGAATTGAACTTTCTACAAGTTTCTCCTTTAGTAGTTGGAATGCATGTTTGCACTCCTTGGTCTAGATGAAAGAAGCATCCTTCTTTGTAAGCTCAACTAATAGCTTTGCAATCTTAGAGAAATTCTTTATAAATCACCAATATTAGCCAGTATGTCGAAGGAATTATTTAACATCTTTGACTATCTCTTGTTGACATGTAATTCCTTGGATGACCTTTATCTTTTCTAGGTCTACTTCAATCCCTTCTTGTGAAATTCGATGCCCCAACATAATGCTTTCTTGGACCATGAGATGACTCTTCTACCAATTGAGCCATTGGTTTGTTTCAACACATCTCTTCGATACTTACTCAAGGTGGTCCAAGGCTTACTCAAACATAGCTCCATAAGTGGATAAGTAATCCATGAAGACTTCCATACCACTACCAATTTTTTGTTAAAAGATGCTAAGGACTAGGCGTTGAAATGTTGTAAGGGCATTGCATAGACCAAATGGCATCTTACAATATTCCAAAGTTCCCCAAGAACTCATGAATGTTGTCTTGGCCTAATCTTCTGGTGCAATTTGGATTTAGTTATAGCCACTATAATCATCCAAGAAGCTATAATAGCAATGCCCAGATATGGTGTCCAACACTTGATCTACAAATGACAATGGAAAATGATCTTTAAACATTGCCATATTCAACAACCTGAAATCGATGTAGACCCACCACTTGCCATCTTTCTTTGGAACAATTACGAGTGGGCTAACCCACTCACTATCCATGATGGGGTAGATGAACCCTACCTTCAGGAGTTGTTCTATTTCTTCCTTGATGATCTACTTCAATTTAGGATTCAACCACCTCTATGGTTGTCTTCTTGGCTTCATGGCTAAGTCAATGTAAATGTGATGTTAGCATATCCTTGGATCGATTCTTGTCAGCTCGGGATATGACCAAGCAAAGGTTTTTGACCATTTTTTAACCACCTTTAATAGTTTTTCTTTTTTTTTCAAGATAAATTTTGGCATTAATTATGATTAGTTTACCATTATTTAAAAATGCATATTCCATGCTAGCTAGTAGAGTTTTCAACTCTAGGGGCTCTTACTTGAAGTTATCAAGGATTTCCAGGTCTCCCTAATAGGTATCATCATTTTCATCATCAAAGAGTTGGTGATGAACTTGCTCAAGTTCATCCCTACTTTCAACATAAGCACATGTTAGGCTCTCAGTTGGTTTCATGCATAATGTGCTGCTATCCAAGTTAGCTATCAGCCACTGGGTGTCATCATGTTTTATGGCTGTTGTGTATAGAAATCTTTGAATATATGTTTCTTGTGCACACTGATTGCATCCTTTGATGTATGTACTTTTGATGGACCAAATATTTTGCATGCAATTACACCCGTTATTGTTGTACATGATGCATGGAATATGATTTTTCTCTAACTTTTCAAATTCATTTTCCTTGGAGATTTCCAAAGAGAGATCCCTTATGCCCATATGTGTGTCAACCATGCTTAACCAAATCCTTCCCATAATGATGGAAAAGTTACCTTTGCATTTTTCAACGTTGATCACTAAAAAATTAGCAAGATAGGACCACCCACTTACTATGGTCAGAATTTCCTTCACTAATCCCAAAGAAACAATGATTAATTGATCTACCAATTCTAGACAAATGTTGCTCTTCTTAAGAGGTGGTAGGTCCTAGGCCTTGTACATGTCATGGGAGATGATATTGACACTGAAACCAAAATCAAGAAGAGCCTTACATGGCTCATATCTAGTAATTTGTAAGTAAATCAGAGGATTTCCTAGGTTGGATCTTTTCATGGAAAGATTGCCAACCTTGACCAAATCAAAAATAGCATGAGTTAGCATCATAGTGCAGATCCAAGGAAACATTTGGTTTGAAGGACACTCAAAGGTATTTAATGTAGAGGATGAGGGTACTAGAGATGCAGAGTGATCAACTATACTAAGTTGTGAGGATTAGAGAGGACCATTGGATCAGAAGAAGGATCTATTATTAGATCAATTGTCTAAACCACTCAGCTAGAAAGTCGATTGTGAATTTACAGCCCTCATAGCAGTTCGTTGGTGTGGCTATGGAGGAATCTCACCTTACATGAATGGAGTAGGAGGTAAGTGGGTTCAGGGTAGAGGTGTGTGTGTAAATGGATGTGGAGGATGATATGGATATGGGTTTTCTCCTCAAGTAGATGGTGAATGTGTTCAGTGATACTTTGAAGGGTAATAGTGATGCTAAAATGCGATATGAATTGTAGAACTTCTTGGAGAGATGAGTTGTTGAACATAGTATCCATATGGATCTAGTTTCCTATAAGGATACTGTTTCCTTAGTGGTAGCATTCCCCACAATTATTATTGGTGCCACTATTAGTATTGTTCATATGATTGTGATGGAGCTCCACTCGGGTAGTAAGCTTCTTGTTGCTAGTGGAACTGCCTTGCATTGCCTTGAGGATAAGGCAATCGTCTGGGTGCTTGCCTACATGCTAATTGAGCATTTAAAGCTTACATCCTAGACTCTTGTAAGTGTGACATCACCAGGCAACATCCCTTTGGATGTTCATATTGACAAATGTCATAATTCTTTTCATCATTAGAGTCAGTTTCCACAACTCCTTCTATGGCAAAAGCTTTGCCCTTACCTCTTTGGTAGGCATGTTCAACTTCTTTTCGCCTCTAGTAGTTATGATCACTATTTTTCTCTTTGGATTCTTCAACAATCTTCATATTAGTTTGGAATTTTTCATGTAGAAATTCCCATAATTTATCAACCTTTTCCAAAATATCATAAATAAATTTTTGGATGGGCAAGGTTTTTCTATTCATCACTTCATCGAGTGGTGACTCCTTCTCATCACAAAATTAGACCTACAATTTCATGATTGAAGGATCCCTATTATACTCTTTTGCACTTTTCCTTTTTTGCAACTTACCTTATTCTTTTGCTACTTGTTCTATCAGCCTTTGGATCTCATGAGCTCTTAGTTCAAATAACCTCCCATGGGCATACACCCCAAGAGTTCTTCTAGTTTCTTCTCTGAGCCCATTTATGATGTGACGAAGTTGTTCTCTCTGAGAATATCCATGGCTAGGGCATCGGTGTAAGAGTGAATAGTATCTATCCATGGCAGCATCTAAGGGTTCATGTATTCCCTATTTCCAGCCTTGGATTTTCCTTCTCAAATTAGACACTCTAAAGTATGTCTGGTATTTTTCATTAAACATCTCTAACATGGTACTCCATCGGTGAATGAATTCCAGTTCCAAGGACCAGTACTAGCTCTCAACTTTCTTAATGAGTGTCCTAGGATAGAGCTTGAGTTTTTACTAATCATTTTCAATGTTCTGTAAGGCACAGGCATTGTGGAAAGCTTGTAGATGATTCTGTAGATCAAAATTGTATCCCCCCTAAAATCTTGGGATATTATTCATGTCTAAGTGCTTAATCCAATTGTCTTTAATATGCCTGGCTGGAATTCTAATTGCCTCTACAAAGCTAAGCATATTTCTAGTTACCAACAAAGGTTCCTCATCATGATTATGTCGATGATGGTTCCTACCACCTCCATGTTCTTGATGGCCTTGATGATCATTATTGTCTTGTTGATTACCTTCAAAATGATTATTTCGATGTCAATTTCTATGAGAACTAGTAGATGAAGAGGAATGTTCGAAATCAGATGAGGAGGATGGAGGAGTAGATGGACTAGCACTTCCACCATGGTGTTTTCCATCACTTTTTCACTCATTACGATCCCCATCCTTAGATCCCTTACCATTATGATGTTTACTTGAGTCCCTACCTTGACTATCACTTTTTTTCAAACTTGGTTTATGAATAGTGGATCGCAAGTTCAAGGTCACACCCTCATTACCAATAATAGATGGTGGAGAATTTCCATATTGAGAACCCTTAGGAGGAGGATCCATGTTATCATCTTGGCTTAGCTAGAAGAAGGGATTAGTAAAATGTTTTCCCTTTGGAAGCTCATGGTGCTTTGCTTGGTGTTAATCTTTCCTGCATTGTGTTTCTGTGGGATGGTAATCCTGAGTATCATGATCATCCATAACGTACTCCTTATGAAGATCTGAGATGCCTAACTTCTGAAAGGTTTGAAACAGCATCCCAAGCACAAATCGATCAAGAGGCAATACAATATTACCCTCCATGTCATGCCATTACAACTATTCATCCTAATGTAGGATGACGGTGAAGTTTAATACATGCTCATTTAGATGAGTATATACCACTTTGCACTCTTGTGGGACCGGTAATTTGACATCTTCATGCCTATGGAAAGAAGACATTTTGTAAAATAAATACAATTATCAGTGTGCTTAGTAGTTATATGTCATGTGAAAGTGATGTTGACATTGAGTTTGTCCAAAAATATTAATAATATTTACTAATCCTAGATAGTGCATGTTTCAACAACAAAGTCTTTGGCAATGGTGCCAATGATGAGTGGCAAGGTACCTCTACGCCCAACCATATGAATCACAAAGTGTTAATGCACGATCCGATCAAATTTCATGGACTTTATAGTTTCTTACAGACTAGTCTTCTAGGAAGTGAACCCTACCTTAGGGTCATTCATTGTCTTCCCAATTACACTTGTGACGTACACTTGTATGGTTAAGTATAATTAAGGCATATGATTTTTGTCATTTTGTATTTTATAGTTTTGGTGTTTAAATAGAGATAAAGTAATTGGATTAACTAATTTAATTTAACTAATTAGCTAGTATCTAAGTAGTCCTACCATAAGCATCTAGTCCCACTTTCCACACATGTCTTGAACCCATGTATCCACTATTAGGCTACCAAGCACTACACTACTGGGTGCACCAAGCAATAACGCTACAGGGATTACCAAGTGAATACATGTTACACTCAAGGTAGTCATACTTATGTATTTAATCTATCTAAATTATCTTGCTTAATTAGCTTAATTACTGGAAAATATTAGATAACTAATTGAAAACATTAAATGCATAAATGAAATATTTAATCTATCCAAAATGCTACAAGGTTTATCAGAAAGATCATCTTTATTGCCGCACAAACTATTATGCTCAGCTACAACAATGCTCGAATAAATATCCATACACTCAATGACTCCTGTTGCAGGCACTCAAGAGAAATATTCTAAATTTTAAATAAACAAACTAGAAGAGCTCTACTATTATTGAAATCTGATTATCATAAATGCAGCTCGTGGATGTGTATTTATAGCCAAAAAATGGATGTTTCATCAATGGGACCTCATCGACTCATGAAATGATGCATCGAAGGGGCCTCATCAATGAAGCCCTATCAATGAGGCTGCATCGACAAGGCCTCATCAACGTAGAAAAAAAACACGACTCATCAACTCCTTAGATATATAGTCAAATTAAAACTTTGTAACTTAGTATTGTCTAACATAATTAAACTTATAACTTAAATTTCTAAATCAAAAGTCTTATCATTAGGCTAAAATTTTTCAATTTTAGGGATATTTACTTAGATATACATCATTATACCTAATATTTCAAAAAAATCAAGAGAGAAAAATTAATAGTTAGTAGGGAAGGTGCTTTTAGCCATAATAACATTTACGTCACTTTCAACATATTTGGTTAAACATAAAATAACAAAACGGTTTGAGGTAGTAATAGAAAACTATGGTAAAATATCAATATTTGTAGAAAAGCTAAATCCAAAAGAAACCAATAAATCACTAATACTTTGTTACTTAACTTTACATATAGAATCTTTATCATTAGCTATAACTTGCTTCTCAACATTACTTTTGATCTTTAAGTTAATAATATTCTTGTTAAATAAGGATAGATTTTCCTTATGAGCTATTAGTCTAGATTGATTAATACTTCTTGTAGCATAAGTAAAAACAATAATAGAAACTTTTATCTTCTCTAGTTTCATTATAACCATTTAATGATTCTTTATCATTAACATTAATTTCATTTTTCATATCTTAATCTTTAAATTATTTTTTTCTTTTGTTAATTCCAACATGTTTTTTTTTTCTAAACATTTTTTACAAAAAAAACAAAGCATTAATTGAATGGCTTTCATGTTGAAAAATGTTTCAAGATCTATAATTAGCTATTAGTAAGTCTTCCCAGAGGGACCACCACTTGAAGTGATGGTAAGGTGTTGGTTTCTCAAGTCATAAGACTTGAATTTAAGCCTAGGCATAGCTACGTGAAAGATGTTAGGATTTCAATTAACTATCAAACCTCACCTTGGTAGAATAACCATTAAGCCTTTAGATGATAATTCTTTCAAGTATTCCCACCTACGTGTAATACCAATTCTTTTTTACTATTTAAAAATTTTATTTCAACTAAGAAAATGTCTATTGAAACCAAAATATGTAAAACTAGATTCCATATGATTAATCAAACAAAGTAAACTAATAATTTATTGCTCAACTCATTGAGAAATCAATAGAATATTAAATAGGTCAACAAAACATAGAACTTTGAAACATTCTTTAGATTGGATATTAAAATCCATAATTTACTTATAAATGATTAATAATACATGCTTATGTATAAATGACCCTCTATCTAAAACAAGTTTGACCATTGAAGTATTTTTTGTCTCAACAAATAGAAAAAAATGAGAATAATGCCTAGTATGAAAAAAATAAGCATGTTTCTTAGCATAAATAACTTAAATTGAAGCCGTTGGCAGAGGACACTAGGAGGGCACCAGGAGGACACAACTGGACATGACGACCCAAGCGCACACAACGACACAGACGAACATGGCAATACCGATCGCCATGGTGGCATAGGTGGCTGCAGAAATCCAAGCGCACATGGAGACCCAAACTAACAGGACAAGCGACGTGAGGGCACCAGGAGGGCACAGCTAGACACAAAGACCCAGGTGCACACAACGACACAGACGAACACAGCGATACCGGTTGCCATGGTGGCATAGGCGGCTACGGAAACCCAAGCACCCACGGAGACCCAAACTAATGTGATGAGTGACGTGAGGGAGGATGGGCTGGACAACCCACAGGTCACTCTCAACGGTTCATGGGAGTTCACTAGCTACTCGCAAGAGGGGACGGTGCTACGAATAAAGGTCAATCGACCGACTGTGGGCATGCTGGAATGGTTGGAGCGTAGCCTGATTAGGAAGTTTGTGTCAAAGGGCGCAAGGCCATGGATGGATTTGATTTAGAGATGGGTCCGGTCAGTTTGGGGGCTGGATACGGTGATGGTTAAATGCCTGGCGGATGACCATCTCCTATTTTTCTTTGCCTCAACGATGAACAGGGAATGCATCCTAGTGGAGGAATCTTGATTTTATGGGGCACGGGGTTTGGCATTGGCACCCTAGCACTCTGGAGTGCACGGTGATAAAGACCTATTTGAACGGGCATTGGTTTGGGTCCAGTTACATGGTCTCCCCCTAGAATATTCGTTGGTGGATTTCCTACAATTGATGGCCACGTTATTCAGCGAGTTTATCAAATTTCACCAATTCAGCGAGGAGATGGACCATTTGGGCTTTGCGCGATTCTGTGTGTGGAGGTCCCTACGCTTCGTGGACCGTGTAGATGAACTGGTGTTGGACACCAAACTCAGAGAAGAGCGGGTCCACGTGTAGTTCGAAAACCTACCAATGGAGGTCCTGAACTTGCCTGCGGACATCATGTGTGGGGACAGTCCTATGAAACAGGGCCATACCACCCCCAAACATAATGACAGTGGTTGGCAACTCATCAAAAAAGAGGGTCAGGTGGCCAACAAGGTCTTGATGATGCTTGCAGGTGCCACAAAAAATAAGGTGGGGATTCTACCTCATAAGGAGGGGCTTCCACAGGGTAAGGTAGGGGCTACCTCCGAGCTTGGTACGACCATCATTGGCCATGGCAGGGTAGGGGGCGGGCCATCTGGGACCTTGCACGATGGAGGACCTTTGGCTAGGGGCCAGGACAGTAGGCTAGGCTTGATGGGTAAGGCTCTATATGACACCCTGATTGGGACGGGTGCCCTGACGGTGGCAGAAGCCCTGACTGATGTGGGGGCCAGGCTGAGCTACAATGGCTCACCCTAAACCCTCAAGATGGGGGGAGCAGGTTCATCGTGGGGGGGACAAACACCACCATCGCTAACTAACTGAATCACCACTAGCCAGGGTTTGGAGCAGTCCAAAATCCTAGCGGGTTGCCGAGGGATGCCATGCGAGAAAGGGATGGTGGTCACCCTACAGGTGCCTAAGGTGGGACACCCTGAAAGAACCCACAACCGGCACAAGACCACGCAACTGTACATCAATTTGGGAGTGCAACCTACACTTCAAGAGGTTTATAATAGACGTTTGTCTATGTCTCCATGAAGGTACTTTCCTGGAAGTACCGAGGATAGGGTACCCTGTATAAACGACATACCCTGAATCGAATCGTGAGCACCAAGGGGTGCGATGTAGTGTGTCTCCAAGAGACCAAATTACAGCAGATGGAAGCTCAGGTGTTGTAGTGGATGGGATGGTGCTAGCACCTTATGCCTAGTAGGGGATGAGTGAGTGACCTCACGGTCCTCACCAAGGTGGACTCGTATTTAGTCGATGCATCGGACTGATGCATCATGGTGCACCTGCTGGGACCGAACGTCTAGATCACCAAAGTCTATAGGGCCCAGGTATGGCAGGACTGCATTAGGGAATTATCCCGGGTGGCAAAGCTGGTCCCTTGTGGCTACCACTGGCTTCTCATCAGGGACTTTAATCAACGGCTCTATACCTGGGAGAAGACCAAGGATTCAATGTCAGAGCCCCTGGGGGCTTCTGAGTGCCTGGTTCTACTACAATGCACTAGCCTCACTGAATTGGAAATTGTAGGCTGCAGGTACACCTAGAGTAACAGAAGGAAGCGCATGGCCAGGGTGCAATCCCACATTGACTAGGTGTGGGTTAGCGATGTGCTCTTGTTAGATTGGGAAGTCCATGCTTAAGGGAAGGACTAGATGGCCTCAGATCACCAGCCCATCATTTGTCACCTGGAAACAAAAGTGTCTAGGGCCCCATGCCCATTCATATTCGAATGCACCTAGCTAAACAAACCCTGGTTGGGAGAACTGGTCTAGTCTATCTGGCAAGGGTACAATAACACGAAGGAGCCATGTGACTTCCTCAAGCACAGACTCAGGGCCCTCAAACGCCAGATCAAGGCCCTTGCCACAGCAGATAAGTACAGCTTCAAAGGCTATCGGTATCACCTGCAATCCCAACTACAGAACATCCAAGCCCAATAGGATCATGGCACTGATTTGGCACAAGAGGAACCTATCCTCTTAGTCGAGCTGTAGACCCTATAGCACGAAGAGGAGGAATATTGGCATCAACAGGCTCATATAAAGTGGCTCCAGGTCGATGACCGTCACATGAAATTCTTCTTTGCTGTGGCAAAGGTACATCGTGGGACCTTCCATCAAGTACAATAAATGCATCATAGCCTAAGTCATGGGGAATAGCCCCACTCAACGTCCAACCTGAACAAACTGTTACACTACTAGCAACAGATGTGGCAATGGCAACCCATGGATCCCATATCAATCACTATTCCACGGATCCTCACCATAGTGGACAACCAACTCCTCATGCAATCCTTCTCACATTCCAAACTCCATACCGCACTGCAGGCTATGCTAGCAGAGAAAGCCCTAGGGTTGGATGGATGGCCCATTAAATTTTTTCGCAAGTTCGAGGACTTACTTGACCCTAATCTACTGGATGCCTTCAACTGTATGCTCACATGGAAACAAGTACGTAAGGAAATCAACTATTCCCTAGTGGTCCTACTTCCAAAGATGGTTAACACCATATTCGCTGGGTAATTCCATCCCATTGGCATCTGTAACTCACTCCTACAACTCTTCCCATAGATGTTGGTTGCTAGGATGAGGCCCCTCATGCCACACCTAGTGGGAAAAAATGAGGCTGCATTCATCAAAGGCCATTATATATAAGATCAGGTCCTGCTCCTGCAAGAAGTCTAACACTCCCTCAAAATAGCCAGATTCCCCAGCTTTGCATCAAATTAGACATCGCTAAAGCCTATGAATTAATAAGCTGGGCTACCCTTAGGATGGTGCTACAGGAAAAAGGGTTTACTAATTCGTTCGTGGATTTATGCCTTTAGGTTCAGAAGGGAGGATGGTACTCACTGGACATTGACGGCCACCTTTGGGGGTTCCACGGGATGAGCTGTGGGCTTTGGAAAGGGGATCCCCTCTCCTCACTCCTCTTCCTCCTATTGATGAACCTCATGCAAACCTATTGCACCGAGCAAGGAATCTAGAGGCTAGACATTCATGGTATCTATTGCTTAGCCATCCACTATGTGGATGAAACGATGGTCTTTACCCGTGCTACCATTCTGTAGGCCTGGGCACTTATGAGGATGCTGGATAGGATGAAGAGAGGAGTGGGGTTGACCCCCAACCCTAGTAGATTCATGCCCTACCTCACCCATACCCACAACACTGTCCGCAACAAGGTCATCTAGATTTTTGGGATTCTACTGGGGGTAGTGGAGGACACGTACTTGGGCATCCCCATGCATAACTGGTACTGACAAAAAACATGGCAGATGCTTTTGATGAACCTCCAAAAGTGCACAATGCACTAGGCAAATAGGTTCCTATCCCAAAAAGGGAAAATCATGCTAGCGTCGATGGTGTTGGCCACCACAGCGAGATTTGTCCAAAGTTATGCACAAAATTAATGTAATAATTAGGGATTTTGTATGGTCGAGGGGCAAGGGTGGGCTGAAAATGCATCTGGTGTCCTAGGAGATGACCATGTGCCCCCGTCCGATGGGGGGTGTTGGCATTCTATCATTTGCAGTGCTCATCAAGACCTTTGAGTGGCTAATCCTGTACTAGGCGCTTCCCGTTCGTGCGTAGCTGAGGGCACGTGGCATGCTCATCAATACCACCTGCCTAATGTGCAATCATTACATAGAGATGCTCCACCACTTCATGCATGATTGCCATGTGGTCAGGAACTTATGGCATACAATCGGCCTCCTCCCACTCAACTACTTTGGAAACTCACCGATGTTGGCAGCATTGTGGATCCTCTGACTCACTAGAAATGAGTGGGTCTTTAAAGGAATGGATCTGCCCCCACCTACTACTCTGGCTTACTGATTTCGCAGACTCTGGGATGAAATTACTACGGTCATGGGTACGTGTTCTTTTCTTGAGCCACCCGCTACTGAAATTCAACAACAACCGAAGCTCTAGCACTGGGTTACGCAAATGGGATGGACCACAGTGCTATAATGCATTGAGGTTGACCTAGAGCTAGATGTCAAGCCATTTTACGTGAACTAGAGTGGGGAGGTTGCCATGTTTCGAGGGTGCCAGATTTTGGTGACTGTCAAGGCTTTGGCCGCAGTGATTGGTGCACCTACAACAGGGGATCGAATTCCCCCAATCGCAGGGTCCTAGGCTACGGTGGCCAGTTTCTTACGTGGTTCCATTTCCTGGATGGCTAGTGGACACATTCAGGGGATGGTCCTCATGCCCACATGGCATGCAGCGGTGGCGCTGGTGGAGCGTTACTTCATCCAGTCGAGCTCGCATCACAAACTCAATGGGCTACACTTTTTGTTCCTCCAAAGCATGCACGCTGAGACTCCCGTCAACCTCCCACACTTCCTCTAGGCATCTCTACAATGGTGGTGCCTTGGCAGATACCCTGGGGTAATCCGTGCCCTCTGGAAGGCTGGTACCACGATCCCATTGCTTCAGCCGCAATCTCAACCAACACAGGTGTATCAATGGAGGCGACAACAGCCCATTTCCTAGACAGGAAGTACCGCGGTCTCGAACGAGACCTTAGTTACACCCCCCAGTGACCATCAAGATACTGAAGGCATGTGGGATAGGCTAGGACAGGTCCCACAAAGTGATGCATCAACTACAAATGATGGACCCAGAGATAACACCAAGGGGTAGCTTCCTAACATTTTGCCACTCCCCTTGCAATCGTACAGCCAGACACTATTCTGGATTGAAAACGTGATCAGAGATCACATGATAGGCATTGCCTAGATAATTGAGGAAAATAGACGTCACCTAGTAGCAGGCCTGGGAAAACCGGTTCCGAGACTCCAAACCTCCAAAGAAAGTCAGGGCTCCAACCACAACACCCCCAAAAGCCTCTAACGTTGGGGGGCCTGGGACTACCTGAATCAGTCTGAAGCTCTAGGTAAGGGTTTGGAATTGGGGCATACTTCTCGCAACAGTGATGCCCACAGTATTTCTTTTTCATGGGAGACCCAGGGTTGGGTTCTGTAGTCGGTGTGGGGCCAGCAGCTCTAGCTTGCACTGTACTGATGTATAGCCTTCTTTTTGGGAATAAAATTCACTCAATTTTTTCCAAAAAAAAATTAAATTTTATGTTGTTACGTTACATCATTTAACTATGAATCAAAACTTTAATTTCAAGAAAGGTAACCCAAATTTTAAAAGAACACATATC
Source organism: Gnetum montanum (assembly GCA_015680685.1). Lineage (NCBI taxonomy): Eukaryota > Viridiplantae > Streptophyta > Gnetopsida > Gnetales > Gnetaceae > Gnetum > Gnetum montanum. The sequence continues at coordinate 162,072 of MNCI01017754.1, read as the reverse complement.
AAATCAACAACAAGTAACTTGTAGACATCATTAAGAAAAGTCAATGAAACATCTTATTTCCATCTGATGAAGCATCAAAGTGTCACGTCAATGGACCCTCATTGATGTGGCCTCATTGATGACTCCTCATTGACATGGCCTTATCAACGTGGTGTTTCCCCATTGATGGGGCTACATCGATGTAGCATTTGTTGTGCTTATGAGGCCCCATCAACGTAGCTCCACAATAAATTCTATAAATACGTGTTCTTCTGCTATGTTTACGGAAAGTCTTATCAATAGAGTAGCTAAACTCTTATAGTTTTATCATTTGAAAGTTAGAATATTTTTCTAAGTTCTTGTAATACAAGTCAGAAAGTGTACGGCTCTTTATTCAAGCACTGATGTACCTAAGCACATTAGTGTGAACAGCAATCGACAAGCCTTTTAATCAAACCTTGTAGCACTTGGAATAGATTAATGATTTATTTTTGCATTTACTATTTTCATTAATTATGTGATTAATTAAGGTAAGTAAGAATTTAATTAATTAACTAATTAAGCTAAATAGGTTAAACACATAAGTACCACCACTTTGAGCAAAACATACAATACTTGGTAATCCTAGCAGTGCTTAATGCTTGGTAACCTAGCAACATTGTATGCATTTAAGATGTATACAAAAAGTGGGACCAAATGTTTATGTTAGGATAGTTAGTTATTAACTAACAATTAGGTTAGTTAAATTGGTTAATAGATTGAGTTTCAACTTGTTATTAATTTTAGGTGAATAAAATATAAAATAATAAAAATCATGTGCCTCAATTACACTTAACCATATAACGAAGCTCCACAAGTGTACTTGAGAAGACAACAATCATTATGATTAGACTTTGCTTCCTAGAACCAACATACTAAGAAACTTAAGGTATGAAAAATTCAATCAAATTATGCATGAATGCTTGTAGTTTGTATGGTTGGGCATAAGGTATACTCATCACTCATCATTGGCATTGTTGCTGGGAACCTTTAGTTTGTTACATGCACTATCCAAGATTTAGTGAAAAATTATTTAACATCATTAGAATGAACCCTAAAGTCATATCATACATCAAAATAACTACAAAAATTATAAGAAAGAACACTACATTTCTTGTCTTCTAATACAAGATGTCTTCTTCTCACATGAGTGATTCTCCATCCAAGTATGATGGAGTAAATCAGCAAGTGCCCCAACAATACAGAGTGGTATATGCTCATCTTGATGAGTATTTATGCAATTTCACCTTCATCTTACACCAAGATGAATAATTATGGTGGTGAGATATGGAGAACAACATTATGTTGTCACTCGATCAATCCATTCCCATGATGCTCCACCAAACTCTTATGTGGTTAGGCATCCAAGGGCTTTATGCTAAATATGTTGTGCAGGATAGTGATGCCAAGGATTATCATCCCACCTATGCATAACGTCTAAGGGATTGATAGCTAGAGCAACACTACGAGTCTATGATAGGGAAGTGGTCCAATGATTCCCCATTCCTAAGGTACCAAAAAGATGGTGGAGGACCCTTCTCTAGGGGTTTTCCATATAGAGAGACTCCTCTCTTTGACTTTGATGAAGGAGGTCAAAACCAGAACTTGTAGTCCATGATACATAATCTTGGTTCTAGCAAGAATGAATCCCAGGACAAAGGGAGATCTAAGAAGGAGAGTCATGGTAGGGATGTAGGTAACCAACATGATCATGATTTTGGCCACAACCATCGAAGAGGGGGTGGTAGGCATTGTGATGATGCTAGTCCTCTTTCCTCTTCACCTTCATCATCATCTTCTTCCTCTTTTGGCTCTGAATGCAACTGTAGGGGACATGATCATGATGGAGGTGACTAATGAGACTGAGATGATCATAAGGACTATTAGGTAAGTCAAGATCTAGTGTTTAAGCATTTAAGAGAATCTCATCATCATGAACAAAGGGGTAGCATAAGGCATTGTAGGCACTAGGGTCATGGCTACGATGAGCCTTTACTCACTACCCAAAGCGTGCTAAACATCGCAAAGGTAGTGAGAATTCTAAGGCATGTGAAAGATTTTAAGATCAAGTGATTGAATATGAACAACAATTCCAAGTTTGAAGGGGGATATAACTCCAATCCACAAAATAATCTTTAGGTTTTTGACAATGTCTATGCCTTACAAAACATGGAAAATGATTGGCAAAAGCTTAAGTTATTTCCCAAGACACTCATCAAAGAAGAAAAAAGTCAATGCCAATCCTTGGAGCCAAAATCAATCCATAGATGAAGTACAATGCTTCAGCTATTCAATGACAAGTACCAAACATACTCCCAAGTGTCCAATCTGAGAAGGCAAACCTAGGGTTGGAAGCAAGGAACACATGAGTCCTTAGATGCCACCATAGGCAGATATTATTTTTTATTACATTGATGCCCTACCCATGGTTACTCTTAGCAAGAACAACTTCATCACATCGTAGATGGGCTTTGCTTTGAAATGAGGAGAACTCTTAGGATTTATGCCTAAGTAAGACTGTTAGAATTAACAACCCATCAAATCCAAAGGTTGATCAAGCAGGTAGCAAAGGAAGAAGGAGAGTTGAAGAAACATGAAAATGCAAAATAATACAACCAAGATCCTTTCATTCACAAGAGGGAGGTCCAATTTTGTGACAATGAGAAGGAATCATTACTTAATGAGATGGTGAATCAGAAAACCTTACCGATTCAAAAATTTACCTTTGAAATTTTAGCTAAGGTAGATTAGTTGTGGGAATTTATGGATAGAAGATTTTAAGCTATCCTAATAATTACTAAAGAGTCCAAAAAATAATGTAGTGATCATGACTATAGAAGACAAAAGGAAGATGAACGTGCTAATCAAAGGGGTAAGGCCAAAATTTCTGCAGTAGAAAAAGTTGTAGAAACTGAATCAAATGATGATGGTGGGTGTGACATTTGCCAATATGAACATCCTAAGGGATGCTTCCCCATCATGTCACACTTACAAGAGTCTGGGGTGTATTCTCTAAAACCACTTCTAGTAAAAAGACAAACACTTAGAAGATTGCCTTATCCTCAAGGCAATCTTAAGCAGTTCCATTAGCAACAACAATATTATCCAAGTGGAACTCCACCTCAATTGTACAAGTAATATCAATAGTGGTACAACCATAGTCATGGGGGATGCCACCACCAAGGCAGTAGTACCTTTATAGGTAGTCAGATCCATATGATTATTACATTTAGCAACCCCTATCTCTACGTAACTCTTCTGATCACGTTTCTCCTTTCCAACATCACTACTATCCTCATGAATACTATAGAACTCATTTCCAAGAGGGATACCACATTCCATCCTTATCCTCCTCCTATTTCTACACTTGTTCCTCCATCCTTAACATAGCTACTGCCTACTCCATCCATGTAGGGTGAACCTCCAACCTAGCTATAGTAAAACAATGCTACTAGGGTTTTTAATCTACAACCAATTCATTAATTGAGTGGTTTAGAACCTCGTGCTTGTAAAAGACCATTTCTTTGACCCAACAACCCTACTAAGCTTGCATATATGTAGGTGGTTAGTCACCGTGTTCTTACCTCATCCTCTAGAAACCCTTCCATCAGGAACCCTTCAAACCAAATGCCACCCAAAAACCATACTGTTATGTGGACTCATGTCGTATCTGATTGGATCCAAACTGGAAACCTTTCTAGGAAATTACCTTATCCTAGAAGTTCTCTTATCTATTTACAAATTGCTGGGAATGAACCATGTAAAGCTCTTCTTAATTCAAGTTCCTGTATTAACTTGATTTCTCATGAGATGTATACTACTTGGAACCTACTACCTCTCAAGAAGAGAAATATCTAATTGGAATTGGTAGACTAGCCCATTACTATTTCATTGGGACTAGTGGAAGACATTGTGACCATTGTTTATGGGTGGTCTTATCCTGCTAATTTCCTAGTAATTAAGGTTGAGAACTGTATGGGGGACTTTCCAATCATTATGAGAAGGGCATGGCTAAGTACTATTGATGTGAGAATGGACGTTAGAGATCTTTTCATAGAGATATCTAAGAAAAATGCATTTGGAAAGATAGAGAAGAAGCAAGTTCCATGCATCATGTACAGCGATATTGTGTGCAATTGCATGTAGAAACTCTAGTCTGTGAAATGAGCATATATTTCTGCATGCAAGAAGTATACATAGAAAATAGATATTCAAAGGTGTTTGTATGCAACAGTCACAAAACAAGAGGGTATCCAATGACTGACCGTTGATTCTAAAATCAACATAATGTGCATGGAACCTACTGAGAGCCTGACATGCACTTATATTGCAAGCATGGATGAACTAGAGTAAGTTCATCACCAACTCTTTGATGATGAAAATGATGATACTAATTGGGGAGAGTTGGAGATCCTTGAGAACTTTAAATAAGAGCCCCTAAAGTTGAGAACTCTACCTACTAGCCTAGAATATGCATTGTTAAAAAATGGCAAGCTGGTCATACTTAATACCAAACTTGCTCTTGAGAAAAAAGAAAAACTATTAAAAGTGGTCAACAAATGGTCAATAGCATTTGCCTAGTCATATTCTAAACTCACTGGAATTGATTCATGGATATGTTAGAATTACATTTATACTGATCTATCCATGAAGCCAAGGAGGAAACCACAATGACGATTGAACATAAAATTGAAGTAAATTGTCAAAGAGGAGATTGAGCAACTCTGTAAGGAAATGTTCATCTATCCCATTGCAGATAGTGAGTGGGTCAACCCACTCGTGATAGTACCAAATAGAGGTGGCAAATGATGGGTTTGTATTGACTTTAGGCTATTAAACATGACAACATTCAAACATCATTTTTTGTTGTCATTCATTGATCAGGTGTTGCACACCATATCTAGGCATTACTATTATATCTTTCTAGATGGTTATCGTGGCTATAACCAAATCTAGATTGTACCGAAAGTCCAAGCCAAAACAACATTCATGAGTCCCTAGGGAACATTCATGAGTCTATGTAAGGCTCCTCCCACTTTCCAATGCTTGATCTTAAGCATCTTTCATCAACAAATCAATAGTGGAGTGAAAGTCTTTATGGATGACTTCTCCACTTATGGTGTTACATTCGAGTAAGCCTCGGATTGCCTTGAGAAAGTACTCAAAATATGTGTGGAAACAAACTTGCAGCTCAATTGGCAAAAGAGCCATCTCATGGTCTAAGAAGGCATTGTATTGGGACATAGAATTTCATAGGAAGGGATTAAGATAGACCCTAAAAAGATAAGGATCATCCCAAGGAATAACTCATCAACTAGGGATCATTAAAGATGTTTGGTCATTCCTTGGACACAATAGCTACTACTGGTGATTTATAGAGAATTTTTCTAAGATTGTAAAATCATTGGTTGAGCTAACAAAGAAAGATACTTCATTCATCTAGACCAAGGAATGCCAAAATCCATTCCAAAAGTGTAAGCAGAAGCTTGTAGAGACTCTAATTCACTAGTTCATACCATTTTATATAATGACATATGCATTAAATTATGCCTTGGGAGTTGTGCTTACGCAATTGGATGACAAGAAACATTTATATTACATCCACTGTGGATGTTGAAGCATTGTGGGTGCACAAATGAATTACACCATGACATAGAAAGAACTAATGGTAGTGGTGTATGCTCTAGAGAAGTTTAGGCACTATGTGCTTGAATATAAAGTGTTGGTACACACTAATCATAGTGCCATTTGCTTCTTGATGAACAAGCCAACTATGAGCCCCTATGTCATACGATGGTTGGTGATCTTACAGGAATTCGATCTAACAATGGTAAATTGAAAAGGAACTTACAATGTGGTCGCTGATCATCTCTCTCAATTACGATGTAATAACAAAGAGGAGGAGAGCTTGCTCTCTAACCAATTTCCTAATGAACTCCTCTTTGCTAGAGTAATAAATGAACAAGTACCCTCATGACCAAAATGGTATGATGGCATCCTCATTTATCTTCTCATTCAAAAGATGCCACAAGATCTGGAGTAGAGGAAGAAACAAAAATTTCTTCATCAGGCTAAACACTATATGGAAATCAACATACACCTTTACAAGGTGATGGGACGCGATATCACATGGGACGCAATATCGTGGCCCACACGATATCACGTACACGATATCACAGTGCACCGCCAAGTCTATAAATAAGATGTGGCTCTCCCTTGTTTTCTCATCTAGATCTAGAGCCTTAGTGAAACTCTGGCAATTTTACCTTTCCAGAGATAGAATATTTTCTATGTGCTTGCAGTAGGAGCTCCAAAGTGAATGGATCTTTATTTGAGCAAATATTGCACCTGAACACAAGTTTGTGTATGGAAATAAAGACAAACTTCTTGGATAAACCTTGCAGTGCATGGAATAGGCCAAATAGGATTTTATTTATTGTTATTTATTTTTTATCATTTAAATGCTTCATTAGTTGATTAAACCTTTCTCAACCCTTCTCTCCTAGTTAAGTGCACAGTACGACCGCTTCGAGCACGTGTGTTACGCTTGGTGATCCCAGCAATGACTAGCGTTTGGTAACCAAGGTTGCATTGGTTCAGGGTTTCAACAGTAAGTGGGAATGGATACTGATGCTAGGTTAATTAAGGCATAGTTAGTTAGTTAATTAGTCTCTTCACCCTTCACCTCGTCAGCATAGGAGATAAAATAGAAAAGCTATAAAAATCACATATCTCAGACTTACTTAACCATACACCGTGACAAATACAAGTAAGTTTGGGAAGACAACGAATAATTAACCTTAAGTGTTCCATAAGGCATGTAAGCACTTAGTCTGCAGAATTCGACTGGATCACACGTGTAATGCTCATATTCGTATGGTTGAGTGTAGGGGTACCTCACCACTCATCATTGGCACCGTTACCGGGGACGAAGTGTTTGTGCACTAAGTAGAACATAGGAAATCACTCACATCGTTGGGAGCTTAAACAAACCCTTAGGGTTAATTAAACAAAAATTTATATAATAGTTAATCAGCACACCGAGTGAAATAACAATGTCTTCTTCTTCGAGCAAAAGCAATTAACCACCTAGGGATCATACTAGAGACAATCGGCAGTCTAAACCACATAACCAAAATCAGCCAGTTCCTCAACAATATAGGGTGGTATATACTCATCTTGATGAGTATATACCTGATTTTACTTTTATCCTCCATCAAGATGAACAGATGCGCTAGAGAGACTTGCAAGGTAACATAGTGTTACCTCTAGATCATGCAGTCCCCAACATGCTTCTCCATGCTTTGGCACAGATCAGCATGACACAACTATATGTTGAATACATTATAGGTGACTTTGACACATGGGATTATCATCCCACTAAAGCACAACATTTAAGGGACTCGAGGCAAGAGAGCCACCATACATTGTTGAAGGGCAAAGGGGTCACGTACATTCTAAGCGAAATTGGAGATGGTGAACCACTTATAATGGGTTCTCTATCAAATGATGTTCCCCCTCCTAACAATAGTGAGGAGGTGGGGTATCAAAACCTATGCTCCATGATACAAAACCCTGGTTCTAATCCCTATGAATGCCAACTGTTCACTAAGGGAACAACAGCACATGACAAGAACGGGCACTCAGATCATCATCACGATCAGGGCCAAAGCCACAGAAGAGAAGGTAAGAAGCATCATCATGTCGATGATTCTCCTTCTTCTTCCCCTTCATCACATCATTCACCCTCTCCTTCCACATCGAGGTGCAATCATAGAGAGCATAACAGTGAGGATAGAGGTAGGAAAAATGAGAGACCTCGACGAGAGAGTTAAGAGCAAGGACAAGGGCATGAACAAAGGGAAAGTAGGGAACAACGTAGACATCATAGATGTCATGAAAGAGACAATCATGAAGAACGCCTACTTGCAACCCAAAGTATGCTAGATATCATGGAGGTAGTGAGAATACCAAGAAGGCATCACAAAGATAGTCAGATCAAAAGACTTGATATGAATAATATCCCCCACTTTGAAGGAGGATACAATGTTGATCCGCAAAATCATTTACAAGAATTCCATGATGCCTGCACCTTGCAAAACATAGAAAATGAGTGTTAGAAATTAAAGTTATTTCCTAGGACACTCATAAAGGAAGTAGAGAGTTGGTACTGGTCCTTAGAGTCAAAAACCATTAGGAGATAGAGTACGATGCTAGAATTTTTCGACGATAAATACCAAACGTACTCCAGAGTGTCTAACTTGCATAAGTAGATCCAAGGATGGAAACAGGGTAATCATGATCCCTTGGATGCTTTCATGGGCCACTATTATGCATTGCTACATCGTTTCCCGGGCCATGGTTACACACAATGGGATCAACTTCACCACCTCGTAGATGGGCTAAGGTATGAAACTAGGAGAACCCTTGGAACTTATGCTCAAGGGAGATTATCAGAACTTAGATCCCATGAGATTCATCAATTATTGGAGCAAGTAGCCAAAGAAGAAGGGGAGCTATGAAAAAGAAAAAGTGTGAAAGAATATAACCACGATCCTTCCCTCCAGAAGAGGGAATTGAGATTCTTCAATGAAGAGGATGAGTCACCACTCGAAGAGTTGGTGAATAGAAAAACCTTGTCATTCATAAGCTAATAATGGAAGTGGTGGCTAAGGTAGATCAGATACAGGACTCCTTGGATAGTAGATTTGAACTTGTCCTAAAAATCATAGAGGAGTCTAAGGAGGAATGAAGTAGTGACAAAGACAAGAAAAAGCAGAGAGATTCAGGCCATGCACATGACAAGGGTAAGGGAAAAATGAATATCTCCTATGAGGTTTTGGGTTTGAATACAAACAATGATGGTGGATGTGATATCTACCAATATGACCATCCTAAGGGATGTTGTCCAATCATCTTACATCTACAAGAGTCTGGGGTGTATGCACTCAACCCGAGACTTAACCAATGGCAGACACCCCAAAGGTTACCTTATCCAGAAGGTAACCCAAGGTAGTTCCACCAACCGTTAACATACTATCCAAGTGGAACTCTGCCACAACCCATTGGGCAACATCAGCAGTGGCAATACCCACAGTCATGGGGAATGCCACCACCTAGGCAACAATACCCTTACTGGCAACCCGATCCTTATGGCTATTATGTGTAGCATCCAGTTTCTCCAAGTGACTCCATGGATCACACAACTCCACAACATTACTACCAAGTTCAGGAGTATTTTAGAAGGACTCATTCTCCTCCAGGAGATGCTCCACATCCATACCATCCTCCAAATCTATCCACCTCTCTCACACCATTAGTTCCAATACCTCCTGCTCCAACAATGCAAGGGGAACTCCCCACTCAACCATAACAATGTAACGCTACGAGAGTTGTGAACCTTCAACCTACTGCTAGTTCTGACAATCGCAAGAAGAGAAGACCTTTCTTCAAAACCAAAATCCCAGACAAGCTCTCACAACCACAAGCAGTTGAGTTTGTGTATGCTCCTCCAACACATAAGGCTTCAGAGCTCCCTTCAAACCAATACCAAAGCTTAACGCATACGGTTATGTTAACACATACCATAACCGACTGGATCAAGGTAGGCCACCTTCCCAAGAAACTATTTAACCTTAGAAGTCCCTTAATCTATCTATAGGTCACTGTGAATGAACCACATAAGGCTCTTCTTGACTCAGGTTCTAGAGTTAACTTAATCTCACGAGAAATGTATCAAGCCTGGAACCTACCCCAACTCAAGAAGAGAAATATTCAACTTGAGCTGGCTGACTAGTCCATCACCATTCCCTTGGGATTGGTGGAGGACATCATTACCACTGTGTGTGGTTGATCATACCCAATTGATTTCCTGGTGATAGAAGTCAACAGTAACAACGGGGGCTTCCCAATTATAATGAGAAGGGCATGGCTGTGTACAGTAGATGCGTGCCAAGGGATCTGTGATATTTCCTTGGATATATCTAAGGTAAACATTTATGGAAAGATTGAGAAGAAGAAAGTTCCATGCATCACATACAGTGATTCATTGGGTGATAACATGAAGGAATGCACAGCATCTCCTGCATGCAACAGGTCTGCCCTAGAAACTTTGAGACAAAGATGCCTGTATATAGCAACCATACAACAAATGGACACCCCGTGGTTGATAGCTAATCGAAAGAGCAACCTACCAACATGCATGGAATGAACTGGAGGAATAACTCATGCCAACAATGAAGGCATAGATACATTGAAGTATGAGCACCGCCAACTTTCACTCCTTAACCTAAAAACATCAATTGGGAGAAGTTAAACACTTTTAAGAAATTCAAACAAGCATTTATTATTTTGGATCTCTCCCTTTCCATTTAGTCATGGGGGATATGGCCACCTATGTTAATCATTTGGGGCCCTCAGTTCTTTTTAAGTTTTATTTTACACGTTTTTGTTTTACACATTTTTGTTTTACATATTTTTGGTTTACACGTTTTTTTTTACACATTTTGTTTTGCACATTTTTGTTTTACAAAATATTTTAACTTTTCTTGTTTTTGTTTTACAACATCGTTATACTTTTTCATTTTTTGTGTGTGTTTGTGTGTGTGTTATCCATGTTGTGAGTTTGTCACCTAATAAGTGTTCTTCATGATGGTATGAACTATTTTCCTATTGATTGCTAATGTTTGGTTTTTACCTTTAAGTTATGATGTTGATACTTAGGTATGGTTCTTTTGATATGGCAAGAAATGAGTTCACTTCATCCATACATCCACCAATTTCTATGGTCTCTCTTGGCTTGGAAATGTACAGTCCCTTCCTAATAAGAACCATCAACGAATCGGTGACTAGGTATTTCTCAAACTAAGAAATGACTCAAGGATTGAAAAGGGTGTGACTTCAAGGGAACTTGATGTATTTGCGTTGGCCATTCTCTTGGGTGCTTGGATGTTTTCTTATTAAGTTTTATTACCATTTCGATGTTACCCAACTATCAGGAAGCTGAGCAAATAAAAATAACAAAAGTCTTTGCATGGTGTACAATAAATAAAAAAAAACATTGTGAGAATTCAAAGCACATCCCTTAGATGAAATAACCATTTGGGCTACAAGGACTGGTTATGGAACTAAAATAAAAATGTTCCCTCTAACTAAGGCCCTTCTGGCTTCAGATTCTCTCCTCCTTGTTTTGTTGGAATGGTGGTGGCTCTTGGGTGAAGGCATTCTTGTTACTTCAAGGGGATGGATTAACAGAATGCATTAATGCGAAGTCACTGGATGTGATTTTTTTGAGGCCAGACTTAGAATGGGATTTCCTAAGTCACATTAACCATGAAATAAACAAGGGGCTATACACCACCTTGTCCTTGGGATTCCATTTCATTCTCTTTTCCCCATCCTTCTCTCCATTGTTCACCTCATTGTCGGTTGTATCATTAGTGTATATTTTGGTTGACGCATTGTTTTCTTTTCGGTAAATTATTGTGATTAAGACTTTAACTCTTGTTCCAAATGACATTCCTAGAGCCTATAGACTCTTTGAATGTGGGTTTGTCAGAGCATTAAGGGCATGAGCCTGCTTTGGGGAGGACCCACTGACATTCCTATTTGATGCATCCACTAAATTCTTTCCCTTAACATTTTGCAATTAATTTTATTTTGTTCATTTCCATCTTGACATTCATTTCATCGACGTTATAGTTGTCTCTTTTTCTCCATCTTCCTTGTTCTTTTTCTTTCTCCATTTTATCGCTATTGAAGGTTCACTCTTAGTCATGAGGGTACAGGGCCCAATTCTTTTGATTTTCTCCTAACCCCTACACCTTCGGTATTCATCAATATTATATCTCCAGACCCATAATCAGCCATACCACAACCTAGCCAATGGACCTTTCACTAAAGCAAGGTATCAACTGCATTATGATTCATTTACCCTTGCTAATATAAAGACTGTGTTGCGTGTGCAGATGGCAATCATGCAATAATGGATTGGATCTGGAGGGAACACTTGGAATAGACCAGTGCTGAAGCAACTATGCAAGGAGCAAGATCAATGGCGCGCTTACAGATGGACAACAAAAGGCACAATCTTGGCATTGGTAGCAGCAAAACTTCTTTCTCTCTCTCTCTCTCTTTCTCATCTACCAAATAAGGCCTGATGTCACATGTAATAAAGTGTTCACTCTTGTTGTCATGAATACCAGTTTTGTCTTGTCTTGTAATGATGATCCATTCACATGCCATCCCATTAGTTCCATTTTGAGTCAATAATCCCATACCTTTCCAATGTTTTGTAAGGAACTTGAGGATGAGTTTTTATTCAGTCATGGGGGTATGATGGGACACAATATCGCATGAGTTGCGAGATCGCGTCCGCCGCGATATCGCATCCCTTGCGATATCGCGTACGTGATATCGTGGTGCGCTGCCAAGTCTATAAATAAGAGGCAGCTCTCACTTGTTTTCTCATCTAGATCTAGATCCTTAGCGAAACTCTGGCAATTTTACCTCTCCAGAGATAGAATATTTTCCATGTGCCCGCAGTAGGAACTCCAAAGTGAACAAATCTTTATTCGAGCAAATATTGTACCTGAACACAAGTTTGTATATGAAAATAAAGACAAACTTCTTGGATAAACCTTGCAGTGCATGGAATAGGCTAAATAGGATTTTATTTATTGTTATTTATTGTTTATCATTTAAATGCTTCATTAGTTGATTAAATCTTTCTCAACCCTTCTCTCCTAGTTAAGTGCACAGTATGACCTCTTCGAGCACGTGCGTTACGCTTGGTGATCCCAGCAATGACTAGCGTTTGGTAACCAAGGTTGCATTGGTTCAGGGTGTGAACAGTAAGTGGGAACGGATACTGATGCTAGGTTAATTAAGATGTAGTTAGTTAGTTAAAGTTAGTTAATTAGTCTCTTCACCCTTCATCTCATCAGCATAGGAGATAAAATAGAAAATCTATAAAAATCACATACCTCAAACTTACTTAACCATACACTGTGATAAATACAAGTCTTGGAAGACAATGAATAATTAACCTTAAGTGTTCCATAAGGCGTGTAGGCACTTAGTCTACAGAGTTCGACCGAATCACGCATGTAACGCTTGTATTCGTATGGTTGAGTGTAGGGGTACCTCACCACTCATTACAAGGTGTGCAATGATGGCCTAGTTCGTTGGTGTGTACCTAATGTTGATCAAATGTTCATTCTCTAAGATTCTCACGAAGGCCCTTGTTAAGGCCACTATGTAAGGAGATGCATAGCCATAAAACTCCTAATGGTAGAATACTATTGGTCCATAATCTTCAGGGATGCTCACTAGCTTATTCAATCCTACAAACATTGTCAATAAGATGGTGGGATTACTGCACAAATGAAGGATCCTCAATAGTGGATTCAACCTCTAGAACCCTTTGACATATGGAACATCATCTTCATGGGTCCCATCACATCCATGTTAAATGGAAAGGCATATATAATCATCGCCATTGATTACTACATAAAATGAATAGAAGTAGCAGTTGTCACTGACTATACATCATCCACTGCTACATGGTTTGTACAACAAAATGCTATGAATAGGTTTGGGGTGCCACATGCACTAATTTCTAATAATGGAACCCATTTTATAGGTGCTACTTTTCACAAGATTATGTAAATCTTAGGGGTTGAACATAAATTAATAACACCTTACCACCCGAAAGCCAACGATCAAGCAAAAGTTACATGAAGATCCTAATGAGAACTATTAGCAAATATAGGAGAGACTTGAGCACAAAATTAAATGATGCCCTCTAAGCATACTGCTCAACATGGAAACTTCCTATAGGCTACTCTTCCTATGAGTCAGTGTACAGAAAACTTCCAACACTCCCAATTCTATTCAGGCTTCATACACTCTCAATAGCCTATGACTTGAACCCAGACCTTAGCCTAGCACAAAAAGAAAAACTGATTAACCTAAATGTGCTAGATGAAAATCAATTAGTGGCCCTATCCTTGAATGAAGTGGAGAAGGCATTCAATAAAATGTACCATGACCTTAGAATATGGAAAAAGACATTTCAATCAAGAGATAAGGTTCTCTACTATAACCCCACGCATGTACCTCAATGAACTAAGTTCCAAACATTGTGGGAAGGGCCTTACATCATTTATGAAACCTTTCCTTCTAGGGCCATGTTGATCTACAAACCTAAGAGCCTGAACAAGAAGTAGTTGGTCAACATCTAATAGGTAAAGCCTTTCCACGAGCCTGAGCAAGCCAATTTAATGAATACCTCAATGGTTGAACAGCCTCACTTAATTTTTTGAATCTCCTCATTCCAACTCAGTCATGGGGGAGATGGCCATCCATGCTAATCATATACGTGGCTCCTCAATTTTTCTATTTTTTATTTTACACATTTTTATTTTTGCAAATTGTTTATTTTAAACCTTTTTTATTTTAAAAATTTTTTCTATTTTACACCATTTTTTTTTGTTTTACACATCATTAGTATATTTAAATTTTTCTTAAATATTTTACACTTTCTTATATATTTTTACTTTATTTTAGTGTGATTTTCTAATTTTTATTCATAAACATGCTTTGTTCCGATAGGACATAGTGGTGTTGTAGTTGTTGCTAATGGTGGTTTACGCTTAATGTTTTGTTTGCTAATGTGTGATTTCTATTTTTGAATTTTGGTAATGATGGCTAAGACATGGTTTCTTATTCATGGAATAGGCCATGAGTCCACATCATCCACCCATCTGCAAACTCTATGGTTTTCCTTGTTTTGGAAGTTTGAGGTCCTTTCCATTAAATAAAATTTTAATGATTTTGTGACCTTGGTGGTTTCCAGAATTAGGAAGGATTCAAAGGTTTGCACACGGTGTGACTTTAAGGGGACTCAATACTCTTTGTACTCTTCTACTTACTTGGGTGCATGAGTGTTTTCATGGACTTCTTACTATTCCATGTTGACCATAAACAAGAAGTTAAATAAGTTTTTGCATGGTGTGATTCCCATATGAAAAAATAAAAAAAATTAAGAAAAGAAAAGAAATAAGAAAAAAGAAGAAGAAAAGAGAAAAAATAGTAAAAATTTAAAGCACACCCCTTAGACAAATAAAAGGACTACGAGCACTAGTTATGGGACTAGAAAGACATGTTACCCATGCCTAAAGATCCCCTCTAACTAAGGTCCTCTCTCACTTCTTGCTTATTTTTTCTTCTTCTTAAGGAATGATGGCTATTTTGTGGGAGTACTCTTATGTCTCAAGGGGATGGATCGATCTTGGAGAGGCAGTGCAAAGTTACTGAAAGCGGTTGATTTTGGTCTGGACTAAGGATGGATCTCCTCAGGTCATGTAAACATAGATCCACAAGGGACTTCTTATGACCTTAATTAAAAAATTCATTCTACATTCTCCACCATCCATCCATGTTGCCCATAACTCACCTCATTGTCCATGTCCATGTTCTTATTTGGTGTCTTTTTCTAACGTACTTGAATTATTTGGTAGAATCTTTTGGGTTTTGGTCCTTGACTTACATCAATAATTAATTGCCTATGGGACCCATGGAGTCCTTGGGTTGAGATTATGCAAAGGCAAACAAGGCATGTGCTTGCTATGGGGAGGATCCACTTGCATATCTCTTGGTTGGGTTCATTAAGCACCTTATCCTTAAGCATTTTTATAATCAGAATCTTTCATGCACTGATGAGTGGCGAGGTACCCCTACACTCAACCATATGAAACAAGCGTAGCACACATGATCCAGTTGAACTCCGTAGACTAAATGCCTAAACGCCACAAGAAACACTTGGGGTTAATCATTCGTTGTCTTCCCAGACTTGCTTGTTATTGTCACGGTGTATGGTTAAGTAAGTCCAAGGTATATGATTTTTTTGGTATTTTACGGTTTATCTCCTATGCTAAAAGGTGAAGGGTTGAGAGACTAAAACTAATTCTAACTACAGCACTAAGTCCTAGCGTCATCATCCGTTCCCACTTGCCGTACACACCCTAAACTATGCAACTGTGGCTACCAAACACTAATCGTTACTGGGATCACCACACATAACGCACGTGCTCGAAGCGGTCATACTGAGCCACTTAACTAACCTAAGTGTAACAAGAAGCCAATTCCTTAACTAGCTGTACACATCCGTAGATGCTCGTAATCAAGTTGTACTTGTCCCATGTTCTAGGAGGAAAGGGTGAGAGAATCTTTTCGCGATGAGTAGCCGATTCCTTGGCTAGCCGTACACGTTCGTCAACGCTCGTAACCAAGTCGTACTCATGCCGCGTTACTAGGAAAGCAGTAAATAACATTAATTAAACCTATCCATGCACTACAAGTTTTATCCAAAAAGCTCGTCTTTATTGCCGTACACAACTTGCGTTCAGCTACAAAGCTGCTTGAATAAAGAACCGTTCACTTGGGGGACTCCTACTGCGAACACATGGAAAATATTCTATCTCTGGGGTGACCAATCCACTAGAGCTTTGCTACTTTACGCCTAGGATGACAAATGAGGGGAGTGCCGCCTCTTATTTATAGATTTGGTGGCAGACCGCGATATCGCGTCTGACGCGATATCGTGTATGCAATATCGCAGCCTGTGCAATTTGCGTCTCATCATACCCCCATGACTGAATGAAAACTCGTCCTCGAGTTTCTTACAATAATATCATGTAGGTATGGGATTATTGAGGGGAATGGAACTAATGGAATGACATGTGAATAGTTCATTATTACAAGACTTGACAAAACTGGTGTTCATGACAACAAAGGTGAACACCTTATTACAATGACATTAGGCCACAGTTGGCAACTGAGAGAAAAGAGAAGAGAGAATAGAATAGAAGAAGAGAGAAGGGTCTTGCTGCTACCAATGCCTAGATTGCACCTTCCATTGTCCATCTGTAAGCGCATCATCAATCTTGCTCCTTGCATAGCTGCTTCAGGGCTGCTCCACTCCAAGTGTTTGCTCCAGATCCATTCCGTTGGTGTATGATTGCCATCTGCACACACAACACAATCATATATTAGCAAGGTTAATTGAATCATTAAGTAATTAATACCTTGCTTTAGTGTAGGTTCATTGGCTAGGTTATGGTATGGCTGATATGGACCTGGGAATATGTAGGTGATGACTACCAAAGGTGTAGGAGTTAGGAAGAGAAACGAAAAAAAGTCGGGGCTTAGGAGAAAAATTGAAAAATCAGGCCCCGTACCCCCAAGACTAATCGTGAACCTCCGGTAGTGTTAGAATGGAGAAAGAAAAGGAGTAAGAAAGATAGGTAAAAAGGGACAACTAATACATCAGTTAAGTGGATGTTAAGATGCAAATGAACAGGATAATAATTAATTGCAAAATGTTAAGAAAAAGAAGTTAACTAATGCTCCAAATAGGAATGTTAGTGGGTCCTCCCCAAAGTAGGCTCATGCCCTTAATGCCCTAACAATCGCACATTCAAAGAGTCCGTAGGCGCTGGGAATTTCCTTTGGAACAAGAGTTAAAGTCTTAACCGCTAGAATTTACCAAGAAGAAAACAATGCATCAACCAAAATATATACACTAATTATATAACCGGCAATGAGGTGAACAATGGAGAGAAGGATGGAAAGAAGAGGATGGAATGGAATCCCAAGGACAAGGTGGTGTACAACCCCTTGTGTGTTTGATGATTAATGTGACTTGGAAAATCTCATTCCAACTTCGGGCTCAAACCAACCACTTCCAGTGACTTCACATCAATGCACTTGGTTAAACCATCCACGTGGATGACAAGGATGCATCTTCAAAGAGCCACCACCATTCTGACGAAACAAGGAGGCAATGGGAAGCGAGAAGGGCCTTAGTTAGAGGGAACACTTTGGTTCCATAACCAGTGCTTGTAGCCCAAATTTTATTTCGTCTAAGGGATGTGCTTGAATCCTCACTTTGGCTTTTTTTTTCTTTTTTTTTTGTGTTTTGTGTTTTTATGCGTGGGGACCACACCATGCAAAGACTTCTTATTTTTATTATCTCAGATTCCAATTATTGGGTCACATCGGAACGGTAAGAAAACTCAAGAAGAAAACAACCAAGTGCCCAAGTGAATGACCAACACAAGAGCACCAAGTTCCCTTGAAGTCACACCCTTTGCAATCCTTAAGTCCTTCCTTAGTTTGAGAAATGCCTAGTCACTGGTTAGTTAAAGTTCTTATTGGAAGGGAACTGTACATTTCCAAGCCAAGGGAAACCATAGACTTTGATGAATGGATGGATGAAGTGATCTCATTGCCTGCCATATCAAAAGAGACATACCTTAGTATCAACATGATAACTTAAAGGTAAAAACCAAACATTAGCAATTAATGAAAAACAGTTCATCCCATCGGCCCGAACACTTATTGGGTGATGAACTTACATGGTGGATGACACACACACACACACACAAAATGGAAAAAGTATAACGATGTTGTAAAACAAAAATAGAAAAGGTTAAAGAAAGTGTAAAACAAAAATTAGAAAAGTTAAAGAAATTTGTAAAACAAAAATGTGTAAAACAAAAACTGAAAAAGAACTGAGGGCCCCATATGGTTAGCATAGGTGGCCATCTCCCCCATGACTAAGTTGTAAGGGAGAGATCCGAAATAGTGAGCGCCTATTGGAATTTCTAAGAAGTACCCAAATTCTCCCAATTAATGATCTTAAGTTGAGGGGTGGAAGTTGGCGACGCTCAC
>MNCI01017754.1:123461-142220 GCA_015680685.1 Gnetum montanum | reverse complement strand
AGGTAACCTTTGGGGTGTTTGCCGTTGATTAAGTCTTGGATTTAGTGCATACACCCCAGACTCCTGCAGATGTGAGATTATTGGGCAACATCCCCTAGGATTGTCATAGTAGCAGACCTCACATCCACCATCATTGTCTGAATCAGAATTTACAACCCCATCGGAGATAGGAATTTTTCCCTTACCCTTGTCATGTGCAGGGCTTAAGTTTCTCCGCTTGGTTTTTCTTTTGTCACTACCTTGTTCAACCTTAGACTCTTCTATGATTTTCAGGACTGTTTCTATTCTTGAGTCTAAGGAATCTCACATTTGTTCTACCTTAGTCGATACCTCGGTTGTTAACTTTTGGATTAGCATGGTTTTCCAATTCGCCAACTCTTCGAGTGGTGACTCATCCTCCTCATCACAGAATTTCACTCCCTTCTTGCGAAGGGAGGGATCGTGGTTGTATTCTTCCACACTTTCTCTCTTACATAGCTCACCCTCTTCTTGCGCTACTTGTTCCAACAAACTTTTAACTTCATGGGCTCTCAATTGGGAAAGTCTCCCTTAGGCGTAAGTCCCAAGAGTTCTTCTCGTTTCATTCCGTAGCCCATCCATGATGTGGCGAAGTTGATCCCACTTAGCGTACCCATGGCCCGGGCAACGACGTAGCAGTGTATAGTAATGGGCCATGGCAGCATCCAAGGGTTCATAAGCTCTTTGTTTCCAGCCTTGGATCTGCTTACGCAAGTTAGACACTCTGGAGTACGTCTAATATTTGTTGTTGAACAGTTCAAGCATCATACTCCACCTCCTAATGGTTTCCGATTCTAAGGACCGGTACTAGCTCTCTGCTTCTTTGGTGAGTGTCTTTGGGAACAACTTGAGTTTCTGCCACTCATTATCTATATTTTGTAAGGCACAGGCATCGTGGAATGCCTGTAAATGATGTTGAGGATTTGCATTGTATCCCCCTTCAAAACGTGGGATATTATTTATGTCCAAACGCTTGATCCTACTGTCTTTTAGATACCTTGTGGGGATCCTAACTGCCTCTGTGATGTCTAGCATGCTTCGGGTTGCAAGTAGGGGTTTGTCATGATCATCTCTTTCATGACGTCTGTGATGTCTTCGTGGTGGTTCCCTACTCTCCCTACGTCCTTGCCCTTGTCCTAACTCCTCTCGATCTTCCTGTTGAGATCTTTCATCTTCCTTTTTACTTTTACCCTCCCCTTTATATTCATGGTGGCTGCACCCAGATGTGGAAGAAGAGTGTAAATGGTGAGATGAAGGAGAAGAGGAAGGGGATCCATCACCATGGCGATGTTTCTTACCTTCTCTTCGGCTGCTTCGGCCCTGATCGTTGTAACGATAAAAGTGCTCATCCTTAGCATGAGTGGTTGTTCCTTCTGTGAATAGTTGGTGTTCACGAGCATCAGAACCAGGGATATGTATCGTTGATCTTAGGTTCTGATACTTATCCTCCTCACCATCGTTAGAAGGGGGAACATCATTTGCTAAGGAACCCATGATAAGGGGTTCTTCATCTCCTAGTTCGCTAAGGACGTGCAGGGCTTTGCCCTTCAGAAATGTATGTTGACTCTCCTGCCTTAAATCTCTCATACATTGGGCATCTGTGGGATAATAATCCCTCATGTCGAAATCATCCGCAACGTATTCGGTAAAATGATCTTGCATGTCAATCTGTGCCAAGGCACAAAAAAGCATACGAGAGATTGATCGATCTAGGGGTAACACAATGTTACCTTGCAAATCTCTCCACCGCAGTTGTTCGTCTTGATGGAGAACAAAAGTAAAATCAAGGATATACTCATCGAGATGAGTATATGTCATCTTGTACTGTTTAGGACTTGGCTGATTTTGGTTATGTTTTTTATGTTGCCGACTGTCTTGTGTATGATCCTTAGGTGGTGAGTTGCTCTTATGAGAAGAAGCCATTTTTTATTGGTGTTCAATTTTTTACCGTTAATTAATTTTTTTTGATTGACCCGAAGGTTCTTTGAGGCTCAAAATGATGTGAGTGATATCCCTTATGTTCAATTGGCGTAAAAACACTTAGTCCTCGGCAATGGCACCAATGATGAGTGGCGAGGTACCCCTACACTCAACCATACGAAACGAGCGTAGCACGCGCGATNTTGTCTTCCCAGACTTACTTGTTGTTGTCACGGTGTATGGTTAAGTAAGTCCGAGGTATATGATTTTTTTGGTATTTTACGGTTTATCTCCTATGCTAAAAGGTAAAGGGTTGAGAGACTAAAACTAATTCTAACTACAACACTAAGTCCTAGCATCAGCATCCATTCCCACTTGTCGTACACACCCTGAACTGTGCAATTGTGGCTACTAAACGCTAATTGTTACTAGGACCACCACACGTAACGCATGTGCTCGAAGCAGTCGTACTGAGGCACTTAACTAACCTAAGTGTGACAAGCAGCCGATTCCTTGACTAGCCGTACATATTCATAGATGCTCGTAATCAAGTCGTACTTGTCCCACGTTCTAGGAGGAAAGGGTGAGAGAATCCACTCGCGATAAGTAGCCGATTCCTTGGCTAGCCGTACACGTTCGTCAATGCTCGTAACCAAGTCGTACTCATGCTACGTTACTAGGAAAGCAGTACATAACATTAATTAAACCTATCCATGCACTGCAAGGTTTATCCACAAAGCTCGTCTTTATTGCCGTACACAACTTGCGTTCAGGTACAAAGCTACTCGAATAAAGAACCGTTCACTTGGGTGACTCCTACTGCAGGCACATGGAAAATATTCTATCTCTGGGGTGATCAATCTGCCAGAGCTTCGCTACTTTACACCTAGGATGACAAATGAGGGGAGTGCCGCCTCTTATTTATAGATTTGGTGGCAGACCGCGATATTGCGTATGCGATATCGTAGGGAACGACGCGATATCACAGGGGATGCGATATCGCGTCAAACGCGATATCACAGGGGATGTGATATCGCGGCCTGTGCAATTCGCGTCTCATCATGCACCCATCTTCTGCATTTGACCATATGCTCCTTTAAGTATTTTCTTCAATT
Organism: Gnetum montanum; assembly: GCA_015680685.1. Classification (NCBI taxonomy): domain Eukaryota; kingdom Viridiplantae; phylum Streptophyta; class Gnetopsida; order Gnetales; family Gnetaceae; genus Gnetum; species Gnetum montanum. The sequence continues at coordinate 139,167 of MNCI01017754.1, read as the reverse complement.
CACACATTCTCCATCAAATTTTTGAATTTTTTGAGCTTTCAAAGACCTTCTTCAATGATTTCATCATATTCTTGGCTTTTCTAGGACTTCATAGATCCAAAATTCATTCAAAAATTTTCTGTATTTTTTAAAATATTCAAATTTTAAAATTTTCTTTACAAACCCCGTAAATAGGGCCCCTTTAATGAAGCCCATGCACATGTGCAACCCCATTGACGGAGCCCATGCATATACACAGCCTCGTTGACGCAATGCAAAAATACTATATATATGCACGACCCCCCATTGAAATTTTCACATTTGCTCTCAAATGCCCAAGGAGTTTTTGTAGTTTTCAAAGCCCAGAACCTTCCAAAGCCCATAACTTCCTAACTGTTTGTCCAAATCACTCTGTTCTTTGACCCTATAACTCTCAGAGGTAAGCTCTTAGTCGTGGAGGCCACAAATGTTCTGTTTTTGATAGAAAATGTTTGAACATTTTTTTCTAACACTCACAAAGATTTAACTAAGGAATCAACATTAAAACACTAAATTACAAAAGTTAAACCTTTCCAGCAAGATTTGGTGACACTTATAATAAAAATTAAATAATTAAATAATGATAAAATAGCAATCTGCCATGGTCCAACTATAGCCAAGTGTAACTAATTAATTAGATAAGGTATCTAATCATTATAAGTTACACATTATATCTACTAATCCACGGATGTGTTGTGACCATAGATGGCACCAAAAGGCAAACACATGCAGGAAGGAGAACTATCTCAAACAAGGGAGAAATGAACTAGAATGGGAAGGGGCCAAGAATAGGCCTAGGAAGAACCAATTGCAACCCATGCCACGGGACCTCTTAGTGAAGAGGCCAAAGTGGAATCTATTCGTTAGGTTCTAGACCAAGTGGTAGCAACAGAACATTTCCATAGAGACAAGGCACCAGCTTAACAAGCAAACCTTGAGGCAACCTTGTTGGAAGCCTAACTAAACCAGATTAGATCAAGGAAGGTCCAGAAGACAGTGCTTCAGGAGTTGAACTTTGGCTCTTTCTTGGAGAAAGCACCTAAAGAGGTATAGGACCAACTAAAGACCTCTCCCATGTGGCCAATTATGACTTCCAGTGGGGAGTGGTATATGGGAAAGACGTTCCTATTTTGGAACAATAGGCAAGTCGGTTCAATAGTCAAGATCAAGGATATTTCGGTGTTCTACTTGGTGCAAGCCATTGTAGATGCACTTGGGTTGCCTAATACTAGGGTGAATCTCACTTAGATTTCGATGTAGGCAAACACCAGCATAAAAAAGAAATGGGTTTAGCGATGCTATGGTGTCGACCACAAGGAGTACGGTGTGCTCACACCAGTAGAAAAAATCCACTATGAGATTGCAACCTTTCACTTAAACCCCACGGTGAGGCCTAGCAAGATCACTACCTTTTCTGCCCATGCGTGTATTGCTTTGAGTGGAAGATTCCCCATCAACCCTCCACAACTAATCTATCTGGACATAAAGAAGTAGTTTAAGGAGAATGAATGTGGAAGGAAGGCACTCCCCTTCCCATGTAGGCACTCCCCTTCCATGCCTCATCAAAAAATTATGTTGAAGGGAAAGAATAGTCTACTACACTAATGATATTGTCTAACGCACTCCGACCGCTAATTGGGTGGAGATGATGAAGGACAAAACTCCTGCAAAGACAATCCAAAAAGAGAACCAACAGCCACTAGCTCGACCTACCACTCAGAAAATTATGTTGGACGTCGCTACAACATCCTAACGGTTGCATGAGTACCAAGAATGGCTCTTGAGCTAGCAAGAGCAACAAGCAGACACGAGCGGTGGAGACCCATCTGTTAAAAAGTGATGTAAATTTTGTTAGGAGTGAGGCCTTCCTCCCTAATAATAATTAATTTTCTTCGATGGTAAGGTTGTACACTTGAGTAGATAGTTTTAAAATCAAAAAGTTTTTTCTTTTCCTATATTTTTTTCAATGATGTTCACTCAGTGTCAAGCTTATGATGTGAGTTTTCTTTATTGATTATCAATATTTTTTGTGGGGTCTAACACCTCTAAGCTATGTTAAGATTTATTGTTTGTTTTTCATAAATTTATGTTTTCTGTGATTTGTTGTTCCCTTAACAATTCCCCATTCTTCCTTAGGAAACTTCAAATCACCTTGGCCTCGATCAAAATAAGGGAAGGGTCTTTCCATGGGTTGATTCTTATTCCTTTCTTCCGAGGTTTTTTCTTTTTTAATTTTTCTTCCTTCCTTCTCGCTTGCCTTTCACTTTTAATTATTTGCTTTCCATGGTGTCGGTGTTTCGTACGGGCTGAGCCGTGTCTATGCGAGGTTGAGAAACCGGCCTCTCCCGGGTATCGTTGTTGTTCAAAATCCGCGATCCGACATTCCTAGAGTCCCTGCTTACTGAATTTCGCCTGTGCTGCCATCAGTCAATGTTATTACAGAGACAACCTAAAATCGCTCTCAAACTTCGCACACGGCCTTCTGGACCTTGCAAATCATGCGTGGCGATCATAAAAAACTATATCATAAAGCGTCTGATCGATCAGGCTCAGCACGTGTTCGAAACAATGACTGACGGCGATATGATAACCTCCACCATTATATTCTCAGAATATCTAAAGCCCGGAAGAATTAACGAAGCCAAGAAACTTTTCTATTCCACCCCCAAAAAAAATACAGTGACATGGGCAGCCATGATGTCTGGATTGATCCAGAATGGATCATTTCGGGAAGCCCAGAGACTGTTTGAGAGAGCTTCCTTGAAAAGTGTGGTCACATGGACAGCAATGCTGAAGGGATATGCTGACAGAGGAATGCTGGAGGATTCATGGCGAATTTTCAATGAAATGCCTGAAAGAAACAGTTTTTCGTGGACTGTGATGATGGGCTGTTTAATCGAGGAAGCATGCAAGTTGTTTGACAGAATGCCGTAGAAAAATGTTGTGGGTTGGAATGCTCTGCTCAGTGGGTATGTGCAGAGTTATCTCGTTGATGATACACGACAGGTGTTTGATAAAATGCACGAGAAAGATGTGGTCTCATGGAATGCGATGCTTTCAGGGTACACTGTGGCAGAGTGCATGGTTAAAGAAGGGGGCAACTATTTTGATTTCATGGGTAAAGAATATGGTATCACTCCAAGAAATGAACATTATGCCTGCATGATGGATCTTCTTGGTAGGGCAGGCTGTTTTGAGGAGGCAGAAGATTTTATGAGCAAGATGCCAGTTGGGCCCTCAGTTAGAGTTGTTGGAGCAATGTTGGGGGCTTGTAAAAATTTTGAAACTTGAGAGCTCTAACTCTGCTCCCTATGTTGCCCTTTCAAATGTTTATGCTGCTTCAGAGAGACGGGATGATGTAATGGATGTTGGGAGAGCGATGAGAAACAAAGGTGTGGCTATGGGTCCTGGACATAGCTAGATTTACGTGAACAGAAAGCTGCATATCTTTTTAACTGGAGATGTGTTACACCCCCAGATTCAGAAAATAAATGAGACCGTAGAATCGTTAGTGGGGAAAATGAAGGAAGCAGGATGCGTTCCTGAGACAGTATGTATTGCATGATGTACAAGAGCAAGAGAAGGAACATCTTCTTAACCGACACTGTGAAACACTAGCCATAGCTTTTGGTTGATTAGCACACCATTTGGCATTCCAATTACGATATTCAAAAATCTAAGTCTCTGAGGAGACTGTCATGTGGCAACTAAATTTATTTCAAGGATTGTGGGTCGTAAAATTGTGGTGAGGGACAAAAATCGTTTTCATCATTTTGAAAATGGTGTTTGTTCATGTGGTGATTTTTGGTGATGTATTTGCAAACGCTGCACTGAACATGTCCGTTTATTTGCAGTATGCTACTAAAAAACATGACATATTATCTAGCACAAAGAGGGGAAACAAAGTTGTGAGTCAAGAGCTTCCTCTGAAGGGCTGTCTTTATGCACCATGCAAGAGTCATTTATTTTTCTTATTCGAGAGTTTCTTATATTGAACTATTTATGGCATTGCACTGTTGCAATCTGCAACCATGATTCTGGACATTTTCACTTGATCTACATGTCATAGCTTGCAGTTCTTGGAAGCAACATCTTTTTTTAAGGCATTCTTGCTTGGGATCTTTTTAATCAGCTAAAGAGTAACTCTTCCCAGGTTATTAAAACAAAATGGAATAAATGATTTGTGTTGTGCTGTGTATTCCTACCGTGAACCAAAGCTCAGAATGCCCAGAAGTATGAACACCTGAGAAATCAATCGTTTGGTCATCAATGATATAAACATTCTTCACAAATAGGTCATGGAATGATGCCACGGAGTGTATTGACTTTGTTTCTTAAACAACATTGGAAGGAATTGCCTACAAAGATTTTTGATAAGTCAGCACAGCGACATTACTTTCCTTATGGTTCTGGATGGTCTTTTTACTTTCTAAAGTGCATTTGCTCCGGTAAGGGTAAAGTTGCCTAATATACGTTGTATAACTTTCCGTCAGGTTTCCCCTCATGTGGAAGAAGAGGCACTGTGTGTAGCCATGGGCCATTCTTACATCTTATTTAAGAATTGATTGACCTTTTTGGAATTTTGCAGTCATCGCCATTTTCCGTAGTTCTTAATGAAGGGGTGATTTTAATATGACAAAAGAATGTACTCTGCAGTCTGCCGCTTCAAGTCTAAACCTACATGACTTCACATTCATCTAGGTTGCTTAAAATGTGATTATTTCATTGAAAGACCATTGTAACCACAATGTAAACATGAAACTGAAATTGAAGCCTTTTCTATTGCTTTGATGCGGAAACCTTCATTGTTAATTCAGTTTCAAGTACTTATTTTACAAAATTTTTCTTGTATATGTGATTCTTAAGATGCAAGTGATAATTCCTGCCAACGAGCCACAACTTTAAAAAATCTTTAGAAGTCGTTATATACTGGCTTTCCCCGAACTCCTGCTTGATGTGCTTAGGTCATTTTCTGTACATTCATATGTATCAATTGTATTTGCACCTTGCTTTAGCTGATTATTCAAGTTCAAAGGCATAGGTGATGAAGATAAATTTTTTTATTTCCTTTACGTTTCTCTACTGCCCATAAAATTGTGAAGAATTAATTTTTTCCACAATTATTCAACTTTTGTGGATGACCACGATAAACGTTAATAAAATGGTAGTAATTGCAAAGTTCTGTACCATCTCCAGAAAAAAGGACACCGGACCACTTGTTGCCATAAAAAAGGTGGGCTTCATTGGGTTAAAAATGCGACTATCATTTATGTGAAACAATCCCACTGTCAGGGTATAAAGCGTGAAATCTGACTCCTAGAAAGAAATCAAAGTTCAGCTCAGCCATCTTAATGTTACTTGCATGAACAAAAATCTGGCCTATGTTCACACACTCAAAGGTAAACTTCCATCATGTTGTAACTTTTTACCTTAACCTGACTTCGATTTTTTTTAAGATCAAAAGAAAATAAATTACCATGAAACAACAATAACACATTTAGAATTGAGACAAGATTTGAGGTTAAGACTATCGAAGTCCTTATTCCTCTTGGTGCCTCATTTTCATCCAGTTATTTTAAGAGGGTCTAATCTTAAGACAGGAAGGCCAAGTCTGTGGTATTTCATAGATAAAAATGAATTATATACCAGTGCACTAAAAGAAATTAAGTAAATTATATGCAACTGAACTAGAAAAAACTCTACCGTGTGGAATGAAGTTACAACATTAGTTTTGTCTCATAATACCTGTCAATACAAATAACATACCATAAGTAGGAAATATACTAAGCTAAATCCTACTTGTAACCGTTGCAAGCATATGTTGCAGATATGCATAACCAACCCTTCTACACATGTTTCTAATCTTATAAATTTTGTTTCCAATTCAAAGGATTCAGGCTAATCTGGAAAACTGACACGACAAAGGTAGCTTTTTCTGTTACATATCCACATTGAAAAGCTAGGAAGATTGTTTTACATAATCAAGGTAAATCTCTATATAGAGATTTCAGCTACCCTAAGCTTGAATTGACACAGGATGATTCTTCTACATAGTCAGGCTAAGCTCTAAACAGAAAAGGAAGGTTACATTTCCTTCAACGGGATTTGCATGGCAGCTCATATAACCAGCAAGTTTTGCAAACCCATGCTCTGGATGCCCTGCAAAACTAGTATTAAAAATAAATAAATAAAAATTGAAGTTTTGGGTTTTAAAGACGTTACAGGAACTGAATTTTCAGCGTCATCAAACCATCCGATCTCATGGTAAACGATCTTGCCAAATGCTAAAGCTCTGACCCGTTTGACAATTCTACCAGCAACGATCCAACAGTGCAGAAACCAGATACATGAGAGACCAGAAATTGGTATCCTTGCGAAGCTGACGTGGAGAGGACGCTTGATAATAGAGACCAAGCACTGGAGAAGTGGACCCAGTTATTACAGCATGACCTTCCTTCTCATCTTGATCTGGGTGAAAACACCACAGAGATGAACTTTTCATTGTTGGCTTATTAGTACGGGTACTAGCTTCTTCATGCTGACCAGTCTCCTATATACCCACGCCACCTAGCAACACAAATGAAATTGACCAGTCTCTTGCATGTTTGTCTTTTTCCTGGTCCATGCCCTGGAGATGAATCAGTTGACAGAATAAGCACTTGAAGGATTGGCAATGAGCTGCGAATGTGTCCCTGAAAAATCGATTTTCCATTATTACTGCCGCAGAAAAAATAAAATATCCCTTGCTTTTCGAATAGGTAAAAGTATGCTTTTACTAAATGAGTAAATTCATTTCAGGTATAAGGTACAACAAAAATTACGATTCTAGTTTCAAGAACAAATGCATGCTAAAGAGAGGAAAGGAAATTGATCAATCAAATTTGCAAACTTAATCTCACCTTTTTCAACAATTCTACGCTGAAAAACTGCAACATCCCCATGCTTCTATCCGGGGCTTCCTAGACCACTCTTTCTGATTCCGCGTCTAGGGCACAGGTTGCCTCATTGAGAAGAAGAACACGATGATCCTTCAAAATAGCCCTAACAATCGCAATTCTTTGTGCCATGCTCCCCCACCATCGTTTGGGAGCCCTGAAACAGAAACAGTATTGAGCCTACCATACCATACCATCTCTTGAAAAATGCCATCAAAAGATAAAAAAGGACAAGTAATGCAAGAATCTGAGGCAGCTTGCTTATGAATTTTGCTGCATTTGCAAGATCAGCAGCTGCCTTCATTTCCTCCATGGTGGCTCCTTTTCCATAAAACATATTCTCCCTGATTGTGGTGCAATCTATGAGCACTGCACCGTCTTGTGAATCGTAGAATCTCTCCATGATGCTGATTCCAGTGGACTTGCCACTTCCACTCTTCCCAACCATGGCTGCCCCGTAGTTCCTCCTCTGGTTACTGACCGCTGGGACAAGCCAGAAGATATCTGAACATCATGTGACTCTGAACGGGCTACAAGAGCACGACAGCCATGAAACCGATGAAAGACCTAAAATAAAATTGTAATCAATTGAATGTAAAGAAAAACTAAAGCAAACGGTTTAGATTCGCAATAACCGCAAAAGGAATTTCACATCAGATATCAGAGGGTACGTAAGCTTGCTTAAAGCTGGTGCAATTCCATTGTGAGTCTATCCGGAGAGCAGACCAGCGTGGCATGATTAACAGTAAAAGAAAGAAGTGTCATCAATGACTGAACAGGGATATCAAGGTCTTTTAGACCGTGATTGACCGCTGGCTCACGTATGGGCAGTCTGCCACGTACCCTAAATTTATAAAATATGACAAAGTCTCCTGGTTGCTACACAGGGAGCAGTATGGAAAAATGCCAGAACCGGACTGGGGAGGTTTTTCCACCAGCAATGGGCAATGGGCAGAGTGTCTCGCACATATTTCTCCAAATCGGACAGACCCTGGACTGTGTCGTCAATTATTTGCCTACTTTCCTCCCTTTGGCGGGATTCGCTTTCGTTTAAAATTCGTTTGTGCATTAAAGATGAAGGATGCACCTGCTAAAATCCTCGTACAAGGAGTTTTAAAAATGTTTTCTTTGGGGTCGAGACATCATTTCATAGCTAAAGAATTACACTGCCAGTAACGAGCAATTATAAGGTTGTAAGATACTTAAAGGAATGAAGGTTAGGTAAATTTGGATGTTTCACTATTAGAGAGGGTTTATTGGATTTAAAAAGTGGTAAGTTCCTCAATTCTCAGTTGAAAGACCTACATTTGGTTTAAGCTTTAGGCACAATTACTTGAAGAAATCAGGCTTTTGCTTATTTACCAACACCCCTAAACCCACTTAGCAGCATGAGTACTATGACTCCGGGTGATAATCCTTTATTTGATTTGGAAAAGGAAGTTCATTAAAGAAAAATAAGAAAAAATATCAATGAACTCAAATCTAATCCAAAAAGCTTTTGAAGTTTTTTATCAAGGTAATCAACAAAATGATTGGGATTTTTCCTTATCTAGTATTCAACCTTTTTAATCAAGAGACTACCCCTACTATGCAAGATAGCTCTAATGTTCTCGATTTATCCTTTGATGATGTTTTTGCCCGAATTCAAAGGTTATTTTTGAGAAAGCTACTAATGTTACTGGATTAGATGCAGAACTTCTTAGTTGAGGTGGTCTATTGGTGTAGAAAACAACATGCAACCTTCTTAATAAAAGGCTTCAGAATGGTTTAGATCACTCTTGGTGTTTTAGTCCAGCAATCTTACTTTTCAAAAAAGAGACAAATCTTAATAGTTATTGATTGATTGCAATCAATTCAGCTTCCACTAAGTTGTTGGGAAATATCTTGGAGAATAAAATTAGTTTGGGGGCAGAAATACAAGGTCTTTGTACTCAATCCTAAGCAAGCTTTAGGAGAAATCATTCTATTATAGACCATCTCATAACTTTGCATTATTGTGTGGACAAAGCAAAAAGGTCCAAACCATAAGACTTTTATCTGTTTTGTTGATTTATTCAAGACTTATGCTTCTGTTGCTTGAGATAAACTTTGGAAGAGACTAGATAACATAAACATTCCACAAGATCTCCAATAAGACAACCTTGTCCTTTCTCACCTACTTGAGGAATGAATGCAAAATGCCTCTAATCATGTTGAATATCTAGTTCTTGAAAGTATTTATTTTCAAACTATTTCTATTCATTTAAGGAATCAAATTGCTAGAGTAAGAATGAGCTCTCACAATCTCCTTGTTCTGTGAAGTCATTGGATCAATTTACTGAAAGATGACAATTCATTGGATCAATTTACTGAGAGAAGAGTGTATTTGCAAACTGTGCAAACAAAGCATAGAGGATGAAGAACATATCTTTTTATTTGCCCATTTTTGGCTCACATTCAAATGAATTATAATATTAACTGCAATCTGTTTTCATTCATATTCATCAATGATGTTTTCAACTTTTTGCAAAAATGTTTTGAAGCTTTATAACCTCCATGATTTCCTAGGCTACAATAAAATTTTCCAGTTTTCAGTTTCCAAATACCTGGCTGAGATACAAAAGAGGCTTCAGTAAAGGTTAGGTTGGAATTCTGTGCAACTGGTAAGGGAAACAACCTTTGAACAACCAACAGGACGTGCTTTCTTAGGCATTGCGCATTGAGTGGTAATTGTAGACAGACATCATGATATAACTTCTCAGATCATATAATATCATAAAATTTCATATATTTATAATATCATTTTAGAATTGAGTGTAAGTGTATGATTGAATTCATTTATTCCTATCATTTTAGAACAATACAGTAACATGGATTAATTATTTCTAAGGTCAGGAACGAGAAGAAGAACGCACAATAGCATAATCAGTAACTGAAATGAAGTTCCACTTTGACATATGGCAGGTTTCTGAAACTGCAACAGAAGTGTGTTTTGTTTACCAGCACATTTGGTAGTGACCTCTGTCACAGGATGTGAAACGTAGATCTCAGTAATGCTTGTAATTTATTGCTACGTGTAACACTGATAATAATCCAGGCAAGATTTGAAACTGTTTGATTTCATATTATCAGAAACAAAGAATTTCAGAAGAGTAGAAATCTTTAACATAGTCATGTTTGTAGAATATGGACAAACCAACAAATTATGCTTAACCCTTCGCTCATGTCAAAACCACATAATTCTAATTCCTCAGCATAATCTCCTTACAAAAAGTCTTCTTGTGGGTGTTTCAGAACAGCAATTTAACATCTCCAGCCCACATTATATATATATATAGATATATAAAACTCAAAATAGTCACAACTAATTAACTAAATGCTTGAACAATAAAAAAAAACAGGCCTCCTAACGTATCCATCTATTACAGAGGTAGTTTAACCCATATGTACATAATTGCCAATGTCCATGTACCCCTTAACAACCATGAATTTAATTGACGCAACAAAACTCCACCTTTATCTGAGGGCCAAAAACAAAGAATTGCCTTCCCAAGGAGAAGAATACGTGGGTCCTTCAAAATAGCCCTTGGAATCGCAATTCTTTGTTTCTGCCCACAGAAAAAGCTCTACCATGCTTTCTCACCATTGTTTAGGAGCCCTAAAATAGAAGCCGAAACGGTATTGAGTTAACCATACCAGTTTTTGGAAAATGCTATCAAAAGAAGAAAAGAACCAGAAATGCCGAAACGGTATTGAGTTAACCATACCAGTTTTTGGAAAATGCTATCAAAAGAAGAAAAGAACCAGAAATGCCCAAACGGTATTGAGTTAACCATACCAGTTTTTGGAAAATGCTATCAAAAGAAGAAAAGAACCAGAAATGCAAGAACTGAGGCAACTTGTTTATAATTTTTCCTGCATTTGCAAGTTCAGCAGCTGCCTTTATTTCCTCCATGGTGGTTCCTTCTTTTACAAACCATGTTCTCCTTGATTGTGCTGGCAAAATGGACAGGTTCCTGATTCACAAGTTCAATTTTTTGCCTAAGCGATTTCAGTTCAAACATCTTGATAATTGATATTAATGCCATCTACAAGTACTTCACTGGCTTGTGAGCAGTAGAATCTCTGGATGACGCTGATTAGTGTACTTTGCCAATTGTAGTCTCCCCAACCAAGGTTGCCGTAGTTCCTTCTCTGGCTATTTGCAGGGAGAAGCCAGAAAATATCTGAATATCCTCAAGTATTAATCCACCTAAATCATACACACCCATTTCTGACTTTCTTTTTATAGTGTCTCAAACATCTTGTAAGCTACAGCCCTCCCACTAGCAAATGAATTTACACAGGGCGAGGCTTGGCCAAGAGACTGGAAACCAGTAATAGTTCACATATATTACGGTGTGAAAGCCTAACTTTTCCATCCCTCCAAACACCAACCCAAAGCACTTCCTCACAGCATACAGAAACTGAAACCCAAAAAATCTATCGGAAGTATGCAATGCTTTATTTTAATATCTTGTTTTTTTCTTTTATCTCCGGCGTCCTCCTGAACCTTTAACAGACATCCCAGCCATCCGTTTAAATTAATAGTCTTCCTAGTTTTAGCAAAAATTGGTAAGTTGTGGGTGATTTTGAAACATTTCAAAATAAAAAATGATATAAAATAACGAGTAGAGCCGGAAACGAATATTTTGTAATAATTATGATATTCATACGGCTGATTGCCTTAGTCATCCAATTCCAATGCTGCAACTTACCTTGGAAAGGAATTGTTCTCACGCGTTCCTTTTTATTCTGTGAGTTCTGAACGAGTTCCGGGTTTCGGAAGGCCAATTCACTTTCTGAAATTTTGGGCACTGGAATGCCTTGGAAGTTGGAATATATCGACCTTTCTTTTACAGGATTACCATCACCAGACTAGTATCCGCTGGAGGCTCTGAGCATGGCTTCTTGGTAGTTTTGGCTCCGACGATCAATCAAGTAATTCTTAATGAAGGGGTGATTGTAATTTGACACTGAAGAATGCGCTTTCCGCTCTCCAGCCTGTTGCTTCAAGTCTAAATGTACATGACTTTCACATTCATCTAGCTTCCCCAATATGTAATTATTTCATTGAAAGACTCGTGCCTAATATGCGTACAACATGAAATTGAAGCCTTTTTTCTTGCCCTGGTGTGGTAACCTTCATTGTACATTCAGTTCAACAAGTTATTTTACAATTTTTTTAATCTATGAATTGTAAGATGCAACTATAATTCCTGCTAACAAGCCACACTTTTAAAAACTTTAAAAATCAGAAATATATTGGCACTACTGGGATTTTGTTTGGTAAGATGGGTTTGTTTTAGCCATATACACCTTGGAGATTCTGGTAATCAATACCGCCCGGTACATTTACTTTTGCTACATATTTTCACTTTCTTGTTTGTATTTTATTGCACATTATATATAATGTGGTGGAGAGCTTATGACCTATAAAAGTCAACAAAGGTTTGACTTCTTAACCATGTATATGTTTTTGGTTTGTCTCTGGGTGAGACAATGTTCATATTGCAGTTGTGTAGTTCTATGGTGCCACATAAACCACATCATATATTTTACATACAGATTTACAAGGATAAAACAGGGCAACATAGCTTTTTCTTTTCTTTATCGGATGTCTCTTCAATAAAATTGGAAAAATACAGAAAAGATTAGTATGGCCCTGCCCAAGGATGACACGCACAACGAGAAATGGTCCAAAGTTTTGCTCCAAGTTATTTGCTGCACCTACAGTCCCATTCCAGGGAACTGTATTATCTTGGCGTCAAAACGGAGGACTCTGATGCATGTATGTGGAAAATTGATTTTGGTGTCCGTGTGCCTTGTTTCATTTTTTTTTCATCTTGTGAATATAAGCTGATCATTCTCAAAACCTCAAAAATCAAAAAAATCAAAAAATCAAAATCAAATTTTGATCCTCACATGTAAGCTTCAATAAGCAGAGCTTCTCTTTAACCATTCCAACCCTCTTGCCAACAGCCCTGTTATGGGACGGACGGCTGTAATGGGGTTCCTCGTTTGTTTGTACTAAGAGCATGATCATAAACATAATTTGATAATATGGATTTGATTAGTAGCTGCTTAAGCCAGAACAGAACAAGCTTAATATATTAGTATTAAAAACACCCAACCCTTAATATGCTAAAAAAGGTATTCTTATTAGTGTAAAGAGGGATCATGTTGACATTATGGTAACTTCACAAATGATAACTCCCTTTAAGTTTCCAAATTTAGTGGGTTATTTATTTATGCAAACATAATGATATAAAAGTCATTTCAAATATTTACCAACAAAGTCAATGCTATGCAAAAGAAGTAAGACAGAAGTAAAATGAAGAAGTGGAGACATGCTCTAGAATCATCATCATCATCATTCTAACTTTGTTCCAACAAAATAAGATTAGCTACATAAGTTCTTTTTCACCATTTGTAACTGTTGCTACCAAAGTCACCTAATGTATGAGATTCTTGTTAAGACCTAGAGCATTTGATGTCTCAACCATTGCACTCACATACATGGTGATTTATTGGTTCTAACAACTTTATTATTAACTAAGTCCTAAATATTTTATTGATTACTTCTAACAAATTGATTACTTGCTAAATCTCAAATATTTAATTGATTGTTTACCAAATACTTTTTATTCTATATACATTTAATAAAATATTTGGGATGTAACTAATGAGTGGCAAGGAACCCCTACACTCAACCATATGAATACAAGCATTTCAAGCACGATTTGGTCCAACTCCAAGGACTAAGTGCTTATGCGCCTTAATGGAACACTTAGGGTTAATCAATTGTTGTCTTCCCAAAATTACTTGTATTGTCACAGTTGTATAGTTAAGTAAGCTTGAGGTATATGATTTTTATAACTTTTATCTTTTTGGTGTCTTATGCTAATAAAGGAAAGGGAAAGAGAATTAAGTAACTAACTTACATTAACTATTCATTAACTAAGTTCTAATTGTCTTAACACCAGTATCTGTTCCCACTTTCCGTACACATCCTGAACCAGTGCAATGCTGCTGAGATTACCAAACGCTAATCGTTATTGGGTTACTAAGTGCTACACACATGCTCGAAGCAGTCGTACTGAGTGCACTTAACTAAGAGGATCAAGGGATGAGAGAGAAATTAATTAACTAGGAAAGCATTAAACATTCAATAACAATTAATTACTAATTAGCTTAGCCCGTATGCTGCAAGGTTTATCATAAAGTTCATCTTTATTGCCATACACAAATGTGTGCTTAGGTACAATTTGCTTGAATAAAGATCCATTCACTCTATGACTCCTACTGTGGACACACAGAAATTATTCTAACTCTGGAATGGTAAAACTGCAAAAGTTTGGCTAAAGGTCTAAGTCTAACTATCCGAAACAAAGGGTGTTGCCTCTTATTTATAGAAGATGAGGCAGGACGCAATATCGTGTATGCGATATCACCGCTCATCATACCCCCATGATTGAATGAAAACTGATCCTTGAGTTCCTTACAAAATATTGGGAAGGTATGAGATTATTGACTTGAATGACACTAATGGTGAATGAGGTGACATGTGAACGGATCATCATTACAATACATGGCAATATTAGTGTTCATGACCACAAGAGTGAACACTATACACATTTGACATCTTGCCTTATTTGGCAGCTAAGAGAGAAGAGAGAGAGAAGAAAAGAAGAAGGCGTGTTGCTGCCAACGCCAGAATTGCACATTCCATTGTCCATCCATAACCACACCATCAATCTTGTTCCTTGCATAACTGTTCCAGCACCAGTCCATCCTAAGTGTTTCCTCTAGATCCAAGCCATTGTTGTATGATTTCCATCTGCACACACAACACAGTCTCGTATTAGCAAGGATAAATAAATCACAATGCAGTTGATACCTTGCCTCGGTGTAAGGTCCATTGGTTGAGTTGTGATATGGCTAATACGGATTTTGGAGATATAACACTGGTGACTAGCCAAGGTGTAGGGGTTAGGAGAAAATTGAAAAAATTAGACCAGGCAGGACCCCCATGACTAAGAGTGATCCTTCGGTAGTGATAGAATGGAAAAAGATAAGGGATAAGAAATATGGAGAGAAATAAACAACGGCAATGTTGATAAAATGGACGTTAGAAGTGGGAATGAACAAAACAAATGTTGATTGCGGAAATGTTTAAGGGAAAGAAGTTAATTGATGCACCAAATAGGAATGCCAATGGGTCCTCCACAAAGCAGGCTCATGCTTGTTATGCCCTGACAAACCCACATTCAAAGAGTCTGTAGGCTTTGGAAATGTCATTCAGAAGCAAGAGTTAAAGTCTTAACCACAAGAATTTACCAAAAAGAAAACAATGTATCAACCAAAATATAAACTACTAATACAATTGGCAATGAGGTGGAAAATGGAGAAAGAAAGATGGAAAGAAGAGAATGAAATGGAGTCCCAAGAACAAGGTGGTGTACAGACCCTTGTGTATTTATGGTTAATGTGACTGAGTAGATCCCATTCCAAATCTAGTTTCAAACAATCCACATCCAGTGACTTCACATTAATACACTTAGCTAATCTATCCACTTGAAGTAATAGGAATGCTTCTGCCAAAGAGTCACCACCATTCTGAGGAAACGAGAAAGGGAAAAATAGGAAGCGAGAAAGGGTCTTAGTTAGAGGGAACATGTTTGTTTAGTTCCATAACCAATGCTTGTAGCCCAGATGATTATTTTGTCTAAGGG
>MNCI01017754.1:101829-123135 GCA_015680685.1 Gnetum montanum | reverse complement strand
ACACACAAAGAAATGAAAAATTATAATGATGTTGCAAAACAAAAACAAGAAAAGTTAAAGAAATCTGTAAAACAAAAACTTAAAAAAAGAACTAAGGGCCTCAAATGATCAGCAGAGGTGGCCATCTCCCCCATGACTGAGTTGGAAGGAGAAGATCCAAAATAATAAGCACAATCATCCTTTCTCAGAGGTATTATGTGCACTGGCCTTTCTAAGTTCATGGAAGGGTTTGGTTTGTTGCACATTGACTAGTAATCTCTTATCAAGATTTTTGTCTAACTTTTTAGGAATTTCCAACTTCCCCCAATTGATGTTTTTCAGGTTAAGGTTTGGAAGTTGGTGACGATCTTACTCCAATGCATCTATGCTTTCAAAGTGAGCGCAAGTTATTCCCTTAGTTAGTTCCATGCATGTTAGTGAGTTACTCTCTTGATCAACTATCAGCCATTGGGTGTCTCTTTGTCATGTGGCTGCTACATATAGGCACTTTTGTAGGGTAAGGTCTTGTGCACACCAGTTGCATGTAGGAAATGCTAAACTTTGCTCAACCCCTGATCTCTGCACGTAATGGCACCCTGTATCACTATATGGGATGCATGGAACCTTCTTCTTTCGGATCTTTCCAAAAGTGTTCTCCTTAGATATCTCCAGGGAAAGATCGTGGATTCCTAGGCGTGCATCTATAGTACTTAGCCATGCCCTTTTCATTATTATTGGGAAGTCCCCTTTATCGTTATTTACTTATATCACTAGGAAATCAGCTGGGTATGACCACCCACACACAGTGGTAACGATGTCCTCCACCAGTCCCAAGGGAATAGTGATGGATTGGTTAGCCAGCTCTAGGCGAATATTGCTCTTCCTTAACAGAGGCAGATTCTAGGCTTTGTACATCTCTTGTGATATTAAGTTGACTCTAGAACTTAAATCCAAAAGAGCTTTACATGGTTCATTCCCAATGACTTGGAGATAGATTAGAGGGCTTCCAGGATCAGAAAATTTCTTGGGAAGGTGGTAAACTTTAATCTAGTGAGTAATGGCATGTGTTAACATAACCATATGTGTTGAGCTCGGTGTTTGGTTTGAAGGGAGCTCTGAAGCCTTATTTGATGGAGAGGCGTTTAGAGATTCAATCGCTTGTGGTTGTGTGCTTGGTTGGACTGTTGGTTCTGAAGAAAGGTTTTTTCTTCATAAGGTTGTCATAACTAACTGTGGGTTGAGGATTCATAGCCCTCATGGCATTGCGTTGCTGTAGTTGAGTGGGGAGTTTCCCCTACATTGTTAGAGTGGGTGGTAATGGAGCTATTAGTGTGAGAGTTGTGGATGGATTTGGAGGATGGTATGTCTGTGGGTTATCTCCCCTAGAAGAAGGATTCCTATAATACTCCTGAGCTTGGTAGTGATGTTGTGGTGTCATGTGACCAACAGAGTCACGTGGAGAGATTGGATGTTGCACGTAGTAGCCATATGGATTCGGTTGCTAGTAGGGGTATTGTTGCCTTGGTGGTGGCATCCCCCATGACTGTGGGTATTGCCATTGTTGATGTTGCTCGACAGGTTGTGGTGGAGTTTCACTTGGATAATATGTTGAAGGTTGGTGGAACTGCCTTGGGTCACCTTAGGGATAAGGTAACCGTCGGGGTGCTTACCGTTTATTAAGTTGTGGGTTGAGTGCATACACCCCAGACTCTTGTAGATGTGAGATCACTGGGCAACATCCCTTAGGATGGTCGTATTGGCATATCTCACATCCACCATCATTATCCATGTCTGAATCCACAACCTCTTCGGTGATGGCCATTTTCCCCTTACCCTTGCTACGTGCATTGTCCACTTCTCTCTTTTTCTTTTTTCCATGATCACTACCTCGCTCCCTAGACTCCTCTATGATTTTAAGAACAGTTTCAAACCTACTATCTAGTGAGTCCCAAATTTGGTCTACCTTTGCCAATACTTCTATTGTTAACTTTTGGAGTAGCAATGTTTTCCTATTCATCATCTCTTCGAGTGGTGACTCTTCTTCCTCCTCATAGAATCTCACTCCCCTTTTTCAGAGGGAAGGATCTCGGTTGTACTCTTCTGCACTTTCTCTCTTTCATAGATCACCTTCTTCTTTAGCTACTTGCTCTAACAATCTATGAATTTGATGAGACCTAAACTCTGATAATCTTCCTTGGGCATATGTTCCAAGGGTTCTTCTTATTTCATGCCTAAGTCCATCCACGAGATGGCGTAGTTGATCCTACTACGAATAACCATGGCTAGGACAATGATGTAATAGTGTGTAATAATGGCCCATGGTAGCATCCAAGGGTTCATGATTTCCTTGCTTCCATCCTTGGATTTTCTTTCATAGGTTAGACACTCAGGAGTATGTTTGATACTTATCATTGAACATTTCTAACATTGTACTCCACCTTTGAATGGATTCCGGTTCTCAAGTCCAGTACCAGCTTTCAGCTTCTTTCACTAGTGTCCTTGGGAACAACTTCAATTTTTTTCATTCGTTCTCTATGTTTTGCAAGGCACATGCATCATGGAATGCTTGCAAATGATTTTGAGGATCAGCGTTGTATCCCCCTTCAAATTGTGGGATGTTGTTCATGTCCAACCTCTTGATTCTACTATCCTTTTGGTGCCTTGTGGGAACTCCTATGACCTCCGTTATATCTAGCATACTTCTAGTCACGAGTAGGGATTCTTAGTGGTCATCTTTTTCATAGCGTCTATGGTGTCTACATGGTTCCCTACTCTCCCTTCTTCTATGACTTAATTCCTTAGAGTGCCCTCATCCTCATTGTCGACTATCTCGTCGATGTTTTTCACTCTGTTTTCCTTTATCCTCACGGTTGGTTTCCTTATGACTACATCCAAACACTGAAGGAGAGGGTGAATGTGATGATGAAGATGAAAAAGGAGAACCATCACCATGATGGTGTTTTCTACCTTCTCTTCGGTGGTCTTGGCCTTGATCGTGATTACGATCAGAACGTCTGCCCTTATCATGTGTTTGTGTTCCCTCATTGAACACATCGTGTTTGTGGGGATCAGAACCAAGGTTGCAAACCGTGGAGTGGAGGTTCTGATACACCACTTCTTGACCATAATTAGAAGGGGGAACATCGTTTGGTGGGGAACCTGTTGAAGCAGGTTCACCACCCTCAATTTTGCTTAAGACGTGCAGGGCATTATGGGGCCATTTACCCTTCAAGGATGTGTGGTAACTCTCCTGTCGCAAGTCCCGTTGACGTTGCACTTCTGTGGGATGATAGTCCCTTGTGTCATGATCGCATGAAATGTACTCTGCATATAAAGCAGCATGCCTATTCATGTGAGAGCATGAAGGAGCATGTTGGGGACTGATTGGTCTAGAGGCAATACTATGTTACCCTCCAAGTCTCTCCGACACAGTTGTTCATCTTAGTGGAGAATAAAGGTGAAATCAGGTACATTCTCATCATGATGAGTATATACCACACAAAACTGTTGAGGAACTGGTAGATGTTGGTTACGTGTATGATGTCGTCGACTATCTCTTGTGTTAGTCCTAGGTGGCGAAGAGCTCTTATGCGAAGAAGAAGACATTTTTATCTTGTTCAATGTGCGATGTACCATTGGTTTATCTTTCTTTGATTAACCCTAAGGGTTCATTCTAGTGTTCCAATGATATGGATGATTTCCTATGTTCTACACAGCGCACAAATAACTAAGTCACCGACAATGATGCCAATGATGAGTGGTGAGATACCCCTACACTCAACCATATGAATACGAGCATTTCATGCACGATCCGGTTGAACTCCAAGGACTAAGTGCTTATGCTTCTTAATGGAACACTCAAGGTTAATCAATCATTATCTTCCCAAACTTACTTGTATTGTCACGGTTGTATGGTTAAGTAAGCTTGAGGTATATGATTTTTATAACTTTTATCTTTTTGGTGTCTTATGCTAATAAGGGAAAGGGAAAGAGAACTAAGTGACTAATTGTCCTAACACCTGTATTTGTTCCCACTTGTTGTACACATCCTGAACCAGTGCAACGCTGCTGGGATTACCAAATGCTAATTGTTACTAGGTTACCAAGTGCTACACACATGCTCGAAGCGGTCGTACTAAGTGCACTTAACTAAGAGGATCAAGGGTTGAGAGAGAAATTAATTAACTAGGAAAGCGTTAAACATTCAATAAGAATTAATTAATAATTAGCTTAGCCTGTATGCTATAAGGTTTATCATAAAGTTCATCTTTATTGTTGTACAAAAATGTGTGCTTAGGTACAATTTGCTCGAATAAAGATCCGTTCACTCTATGACTCCTACTGCGGGCACACAGAAATTATTCTAACTCTGGAATGGTAAAACTGCAAGAGTTTGGCTAAGGGTCTATGTCTAACTATCTGGAACAAAGGATGTTGCCTCTTATTTATAGAAGATGAGGCAGGACGCGATATTGCATCATAGATGCAATATCGCAGATGTGATATCGCGACTCATTAGTAACACTTGCCCCAATCTTAAGCATCAGTAATCTCAATCTTTATTTCTGGTCATCTTGAACTAACAAAGGAAGAAAATTAGCTAGAGAATATCTGTGAAAAACCACATTAAATAAGAAATTGCAGCATTCACTTAGCTTAATTATTTAATTAATTCGAGTGTGACGTACTTGGACATGCACATGACCAAAAATAAAGATCGAGATTACTTCATCATTGCAGCATTCACTTAGATTAATTATTTAATTAATTGTTATTTACTTCTTTCTTAGTTAATCTCCTCTCATCCTAAACTCCTAATTAAACATGGAATGAGTACGATTTGATTACGAGCATTTAAGTGTGACTACATGATAACCTAGTAGCGTACCTAGGATCTGCGCTTGGTAATCCTAGTGGTAGTTGTGCACGAAGTCCAAGATGTGTATGGATGATCGAGGAACAGATGCTCATCACAATTAAGCTAGCTTAGATTCTCTCTCACCCTTTCTCTCTTAGCTTAGTTAATATTATCTTCCATTGTCTTCAGGAGTAGCATTAGCATAGAAACACGTCATACACCTCACTCTGGACTAAACCATACATGAAAAAGTTAACACTAGTCTAGATGGGAAGACAACCAATTGCGACCTAAGGATAACTATCTAGATACCATAACTAGTCTATCTATGGAGTTCAACCAGATCACACATGAAATGCTCGTATTCATATGGTTGAGTGTAGGGGTACCTCGCCACTCATCATTGGTGCCGTTGTCAGGGATGGTGCTAGTTATCTAAATTAGTTATATCATACAAGGTCGTTGTATAGGAATTAATGATATATCTTTTTTGAAGAAATAATTATTAAAAAAAGTCACATATAAATTTACACACAATTTCACAATCATGCCTCTCCGACAAGATGATAATAATGCCACATCTAGTGAGGGAGTTCATTGGAGAACCAACAAGCTATATGACAATGAAGATTGGAGTATGCAACCCGAGGTGGGGGTTTCTTATAAACATAAATGAAAGCAACATCATCCCAACACACGAAGGCATAACTTACTTGATGACGATGAACTCCCACTAGCCACTACAAGCCTAATGCAAATACAAGAGGCTGTTCGAATCTCTCGTGGGCATCGTAAAGAGAGCCGCCTACCTAGGCTTGATTTAAACAACTTTTCCAAATTTTCAGGAGGCTATGACTTAGATCCGCAACAACATTTACAAGCCTTCTACGATGCCTGCACATGGAACAACTTTGATAACAGTTGGCAAAAACTCAAGCTCTTCCCTATGACACTCGTTGTCCAAGCAAAAGTATGGTATAGATCATTAAAACAAAATTCAATACGACGTTGGCCAACAATGATAGAACTCTTTAACGAAAGGTATCAAACCTACGTAAGAGTGTCAGCCTTGAGAAAACAAATCCAAGAGTGGAAACAAGCATAAAATGAACCCTTGGACATGGCCTTAGAAAGATATTATGCACTATTAAACAATTGTCTAGGCCATGAGTTCTCTGAGGAAAGGCTAATGTATCATATCATGGATGGGCTTCATAATGAAACAAGAGAGACCCTAGGGATGTATGCCCAAGGACAACTATACGAACTATGAATCCATCAAATTCGAGAGCTTATTAAGCGGGTAGCAAAAGAAGAAGGAGAAATGGCTAGATGGAAGAATGTTGAAAAACATCAATGGGACTAGAATCCCAACTTAACAAAGGTCCATGATCATAAAAAGGAGAAATCAACCCATCTCAAGGTGGAAGAACCATCTTTACCAACACAACAATCATTAGAGGAAGTCAAGGAAAAGATCAATAAGATGTTGGAATGGAAACATAAAAAGTATGGAGAATTTATCGATATCATTGGAGATAGAGTTTTGACAACCCGAGAAGCAAGACAAAGTATCATTAGACAATCAGAAAGAAGGGATAAGGAAAATAATAGCTCAATTGCCAATCATGTGTATGAATGCAACATTTGCCTGTACGATCACCCCAAGGGCCAATGTCCAATATTTTTACATTTATATAAGCATTGGGGAAGCACGTTACATCCCGAGTTCATACAGAGATACTGTGTTTGATCACAGTGGCAACAATCCCAGTCGTGGGGGAGGCCACCCCTAAACTAGAGACACCCTTCATATCATCCAAATCCAAATGCTTATCTAGTCCAATACCCTATTTCTCCAACTAGGTCAACATACTCTACCTCACCACATTATCATTCATCTCAATACTATCAGCCCATGCCTCCAACACAACCACCACCTTATGTACCTTACACTTCTTCTCATTTTCAACATTCTCATCCTTTCCCTCCTTCTACATCATCACCAATTGCTCCTAAGGTGTCTACACCACAACAACAACCCCCAAATGCTACTTGTGCTACTATTGCTAACAGCAGTGAGAGGCCTTCTCAACATCAAAAGTGTCCCTTCTTTAAACATGACCGTAAGAAGGGACAACACAATTCCAAGGCCACTGCATTCTCTAACTCAGCACAAGTCCAACACTGTGGTGCATCCTTCTCTTCGAACCCAACGCCTCATGTCACTTCATCAGGGCCACCAATTAACACTCCAACAATCATGGCCTAATGAACATAGACATGTAAAGCAACATCCCGATCCTTGCATACCATCTTACGGTCACAAACATCATAGTGGGTCAACTCTTTACCCAAGAATCACATCTTACAAATCGCCCCACTATGCTTACTATAATCAAGTATGTGAACCCCAATGGGGTAAGTATGACCAAGTTCCAATCTTGCCAACATGCAAGGATCCTCATCTTTCAACTATTAATCCTCACCATGCTCAAATGTTTAGTTATGGGAGAGACCCCCCATTCTAATAACAAGCAGGATTAATAACTACTTTTCATTTTCTTTGATTTTACAACTTTTTATTTTTTAGTTTTTCATTTTTCAATTTTTTGTTTTATCTTTTTGTCTTTTTATTTTATTATATTTTTATAAGTAATCTCATCTACGAATAAGACACTCTTGTGGATCGTTGGTTGAGGTGTGTTCTATGTTATTGAGTCTTGAGGATCAATTCTTTGGATAGTAAGCCCATTACACCCACTCATCCATTCTACAAATAAGAGGTTCTGTTTGAGGGTACAGTGATATTCTTGACATTCTTAAAACTTAAAATTAAATTTTTTGTTCATTGTACCCAGAATGAAGAAGGATGAACCAAGAGGGAATGATTAGGATGTGACATCAAGGGGACTTGCAGATTCTCTTTGGTGACATCAGTGAGAGTTATCATGCAGCGTGGTTGTACTAAGATCCTTGTAGATCTAACAAAAAATGGAAGTAAGAGTAATCAAAAGGGCACTAAAAAATCCAATGCTATTCTAGGGGGTCCCACTGGAAAGACATGCACCCATGCCTGAAGGTTGGCAGCTTCTCTGGATTTAGCAATTATCAAAAAAAAAAAAAAACAAAGGAAGTGCCACAAAACAAAAAATCACTCCTCCCTTTAACAAAATGCCAAGTGATCGTACGCCTTGTTGTTCTGGTACTCTCATAGTTGCTCATCATGGGATGAAACAATGCGGTGTCACTGATCAGAGGAATGGACTTGGTCCTAAGCTTGGAACGATGGGTTAATGACACATTAATCATGATTTACATGAAGGATTCATTGTGCCCTAGGCCAATTACCTCATGTTACAATCTCTACAATCCCTTCTATACCCTGTCTCATCTTGTTGTCCATGTAATTGTAGCTCATATCTCGTATAGCATAGAATCCTTACCTCATTCTAGTGCTATTTACATGTGTGTGTTTTGTGGAATCAGTGTGGATTACATTTAACCCTTTGATTGCCCATGGACACTATTAAGTGTGGTTACACAAGGGCATTATAAGTTGGAACCTTCTTTGGGGAGGACCCACTTGTGTAATTTTTGTAATTTACACTTATGACCTAGCTCACACATACCAATTCTTACCCTCAACCTATTTTTCATAACATTCTTTTCCTTATTACTATCCCTCTGAATTCCAACATTCCAATGTAACCATTACATGGCCTTTTTCTCTCACTTACCACCCAAGGCCTTATTGATAAATTCCACACCATCATAATTATTTGTTCCTTTCGAACTAATTCAATTACCCTAGAACCTCTTAACAATAGCCCCATGTCATTAATTCCCATTTTTAATTCCAAAAATACCTTAAAAATTTTGGTATCTTTCACACCCCCCCTCCCCCCACAACACTTAGCATCATTTTTTACAAATCAAGTGGGGGAGTATTTTGAATTTTTCTCTAAAACTCACAAGTGTGATACCCTTGCTTTTCTACATATATCTCGCTCACTGGTACTCCAATTTTTATTCCATTTAAACCTACTTGAACCTAGAGTGTTAAGCTTAGTCATGGGGGAGGGACATAAGTCGAATAGTGCATAACATTTTTTGGAATTTTTCATCGCCAAAAGGACATTATCAAGGGTAACTAGTTGTAAAATTAAGAATAACAGGTGTCAAAAATAATTTCATCCCCTTAGGTACATCAGGAAACTAAAATTGGAAAGCACCTAAGTAAAAAGGACCCACTATTATAATCTTTCGGGAAACATCACACGGAGATAAAATAAATTAATTAATTAAGGAAAATAGTAAGGTATAACTTAACTTCAGGAAAAAACGTACTAACGCTTAGCCCTGTGTGATTGTAGATGGCCCTGAAACGTAGACAAAAGGAAGGTCCTGCTCAAGGTGGAAACAAACGACCTAGGAGAGGCGAAGAACAAGTCCCTACCAGACAATATGTAGAACAGGACGAACAATCATTTAGCATTCATCAAGAGGACCCTCCTACCATATAGTCCAAGTAGGTAGAAGGAGGAGCTATTGTAGCGCTTGAACAAAGACAATATCTCATGTTGCCTCAAGATTGTGTTCAGACCATCCATGAAAGGTCCATATTCACTGTAGTGATGATGGAATTAAACTTTGGACCTTTCATAGAATTTGCTCCTGAGGCCTTTATGGATCACCTTAAAGGGTCCCCATTATGGCCTACCTTCTTTAAAAGTAATGCTTGGTACTTAAGGGAAACGTACCAATTTTGGCACAACAAAGAAGAAGGTACCAAAGTTAACATTTGTGATGTGATTGTTGATTTCTCTGTTCAAGCCATTTCGAAAGTATTAAACCTTTCGAATACAGGGCCAAAGGTTGCTTAGAACCAACTGGACACTTTCAAAATCGAGCAACTTAATAAACTATTGATAGAGAATAAAAGGGTGGTGGAAGAAAAAGAGAAGGCTAAATAGGATGCCTCTATGGCACAAGTGCAACTTACACACACACCAAGGCACTCAAGGCCTTACAAGAGTTGAAACTCCAGGCCATACTTCAATGCCAACAAATCCCAAGACTTAGAGCGCAAGAAAAGGGAAAGACACCCATGGAGAAGCCACCGCCACTAGGAACTACATGAGTTCCATCCAATTTTGTAATCATAGGATTTTCTTTTGTGTTGTGTCTCAAATTTTTCTGACTTCACACTGTGGCATAAACCCATTCTCACCAGTCAATAATCCCATACCTATCCACTGTGTAATCAATTGAACTTGTTCCTCACTTTCTTTGACTCAAGGATGAGTTGTTATTTAGTCGTGGGGGTATGATGAGTCATGGTCTATCAGGCCCAGTTATCGGAGCCTTGATACAAGACATGGTCTAGTTATCGGAGTTGCAATATTGCATCAGCTGTGATATCACATCTGCCCCGTGATATCATGGCCTGCCTCAATTTCTATAAATAAGAGGCTGCTTTCCTTGTTTAGGGAGTCAATTTTTAGAGTTAGTTTTGATTTTAGTTTTCATTTTTCCTCTCAGCCCTTCTCTCCCAGTGTATGCCCACAATGTGATGATTATACTTGTACAACACCTTTATTTGAGTGTGATGTACTTGGACACGCATATGATCCGAAATAAAGATCGAGATTACTTCATCATTGCAGCATTCACTTAGCTTAATTATTTAATTAATTGTTATTTACTACTTTCTTAGTCAATCTCCTCTCACCCTAAACTCCTAATTAAATGTGGAATGAGTACAACTTGATTACAAGCATTTAAGTGTGACTACTTGGTAACCCAGTAGCATACCTAGGATCTACGCTTGGTAATCCCAGTGGTAGTCATGCACAAAGTCCAAGATGTGTACGAATGATCAAGGAACAGATGCTCATCACACTTAGGCTAGCTTAGATTCTCTCTCACCCTTTCTCTTTTAGCTTAGTTAATATTATCTTCCATTGTCTTTAGGAGTAGCATTAGCATAGAAACACATCATACACCTCACTCAGGACTAAACCATATGTGACAAAGTTAACACTAGTCTAGATGGAAAGACAACAAATTGTGACCTAAGGATAATTATCTAGATACCACAACTAGTTTGTCTACGAAGTTCAACCAGATCACGCGTGAAACGCTCGTATTCGTATGGTTGAATGTAGGGGTACCTCACCACTCATCAAAGAGTCTACATAATTTTGAACCAATATGAAAAAACATGATGGCCATTAATCCAAGAGAAATCAAGAAAACCATTATGAGAATCTTGAACTACTACACTTCTATCCAAACTATCCAATAGATAAAAAAATGTAGGCTTTTTAGAAACATTAATTTCATAGAGACTTTAACACTTAGACCAAGTAATTCATCAATTATGCAAGAAAAGAGATAATAGGGAGGAAATGTCAAACTTACACCATGTAATACAAAAGCATGGACACTTAATAACCCATGGTTCATTATTAATTGGAAGCCACCAAGGAAAAATATTATTGAGCAGAGAGGTAGAGATAATAATATTATTGAAGCTTTTAAAAATCATTGATAAAACTCCAAGCCTTCTAAATACGCTTTATGACAAAAGATCTTGATATAGTAGTGCCTTTTGGAAAAAGGATCCAATTAAAAAAATGAGTATCTCTCTAGTAACCACTACCTCTAGGCTTATCCATCTAAATGTGCTTCTAAAAGAGAAGCTTCCAAAGCTCTCTACCATATAAGCATTTAATCACCCATTTGGCACATAAAATAATACCCTGCATATAATAATTCATTAATCATTATCCACCATCCTCTGTGTGATAGTGCAAACTCATCATTCTTACAAGTTGATCAATGCGATGATATGAAAAAAAATATTAGGATCCTGATGAGCAGTGAGTATACCCTACGTTCAACCATAAAAATCACTAGCATTCACTCAGCGATCAGGTCGAATTCCAAAGATTTTAGGTTTCTGAGTACACTGGTTCTAGGAGGTGAATCTAACCATTATAGTCATTGTCTTCCCAGTTCCACTTGTGAAGTACAAGGGTATGGTTAAGTATAATTGAGGCATGTGATTTTTATCATTTTATCTTTTATGCTTTAAGTCATCTAAGAAAAAGAATAAAGTATATAAATGTTTAACTAATCCAATAACTAACTAATATCTAAGTAATCCTAACATAAGCATCCGTTTCCACTTGCCATACACATCCTAAACATGTTATAGCACCACTAGGTTACCAAGTGTTAAGCGCTACTAGGATTACCAAACACTAAGTGTATGCTCAAAGTGATTGTACTTATGTTTGCTATTTAATCAATTAATTAACTACTTTAAAATATTAAAGTAAATTGCATGAGTATTAAAT
Source organism: Gnetum montanum (assembly GCA_015680685.1). NCBI lineage: Eukaryota > Viridiplantae > Streptophyta > Gnetopsida > Gnetales > Gnetaceae > Gnetum > Gnetum montanum. Next base: position 110,931 of record MNCI01017754.1, on the reverse strand, counting down.
ACTTAAGGAAATAATTAATCTATTCCAAGTTCTACAAGGTTTTATCAAAAAAGCTTGTCTTTATTGTCATCCATACTAAAGTTCTCAGGTACAACAGTGCTCAAATAAAGATCTGTACAATCTTTGACTTCAACTGCAATCACTCAAAAAATATTCTAACTCTCAAATGGAAAAACTAAAAGTGCTTTGCTACAACTATGAAAAGATTTCCATAAATGTGATGGGTACATGCACATTTATAGGTGACAGTAGGGTGCCTTGTCGAGAGGTACACATCAACGAGTCAAACCCTATGTCGATGGGATCACGTCGACGAGATCCCATCGATGGGGTCATGTTGACGACATCCCATTGATGCAGCCCAACAATGCAACTTATCATATCCCCATGACAGAATGAAAACTCAACATCAAGTTCTTTACAAACTTTGGGAAAGTATAGGATTATTGACTAACTACAGACATCATTTAAGAGACTATTGCCTAGGGTGTTTTTTGTATGGAAACTTGGGAATAGTCTTAGCTAGAAAGGGCAACATGGTGCTTTAACAGGTAAAAACAATGTTGATAATTTTAAATAACTTTAACAAGGAAATTTAAATAAAATAGTTATTTGAATTAGTAACTTAACTAGGAAAATAAATGGATGTTCAATAAACAAGCTTAGCAAATAAAAGTTTAAAGTAACTGAAAACTCATTAACTTCAAATACAAAAAGAGGCTTTATATTTGAAACTTTTATCATGCAACATAGATTAAAGCTCTAACTTGCAAGAATAATAAAGAAAGGTTTTAGCAAAAGACTTGGCTCAAAATTGAGCACTAGATCTAATTAGCAAAATAGATAGCCACTTGTACAAGCTTGTTTGCCCATGTCTCTAAGAAGCACACCTCATCTAACAAGTCTACACCCTCTGGCTCTTGGATCTATCCATAACTCCTCACTGAACTCCTTCTGGAAGCACCTCCAAGACTAGTTTAGTAAGGAAATCCAATAAAGGATTCTTGAGATTTTCCCTTTCTAGCCACCAAATCCCCTTTACTTCTAACTATGAAGAAGGTTTTATTAGTTCTAACTTTTTCTCATCTCCCTATGTTGCTACCTCAACTTTTGCCTCTTCTACTCCCCTAGAAACCTGCACACCAAACCTCACAAAAGTGAAAGTGAAACTACTGAAAGAAAATAAAGAATATCAAACGTTTTATCTTTGTTTCTTAAAACATAACATAATGTAGTTATAGTCTTTGACAAAAGAATAAAGAATAGATATATAGCAAAAATCCTTTCTAGAAGAGGATTTATTTTAAGGACGATAGTTGTGATTAGGTTTTGGAAGCCTAGTCAGGGTTTCAGTGTGCCACACATGGCCACCCAAGAGGTTTGCATGATCGCATGGCTTGATCCCACAGGGCGGGAAGCAAAATGCGGCAACAATCAACAACCGTTACGTTATAGTTGATGATCATGCTGCCCAAGCCAATGTTGCTGTTGGAGGCCACAAACGATGCCAACCCACACCACCAGCCGGAGCACGTCGCCCTCCAGAAACAGAACGTACTCATCCAGCACACGCAAGCCATCACGAAGCAAGTAAAATGAAATAATCACAGGCTACACCCCTACCAAGTGGAGACGCACCATGACCACGATGTTGATCAGTATGGCCAAGGTGGCGGTCGAACCCGAACAAGACAAACACCGCGTCCACCTGGTCTACAGTCTATCAAAGGACTTGGACTAGCCAAGCTCAGAGAGGGCCAGTACGACACGCGTTAGCCTCAACGCCATGATCTTCTGAAGTTGAAACCGAAATCTCTATTATGTCCCTGAGATGTAGGGATTCTAGAATTCTCTTTACAGTACATATATGTATATATTTTTTAAAATTCATAATTAAACGAATCGAACCCATAAACAAAGGAATTTTCATGTGTAAAGATGGTGTTTGCTTAAAGTTGATTTTACGATGATTTTCAGGGTGGGGATGGTATTTTGTCTGTTAAAGTAGCATGATTTCTATCTGTTTTGTTTTGTTTTGTGTATTGAGAAGCTACTGGTCCTGTAGTATACTATGCAAAATCAGCTACAAATTCAATGCTTTTGGTTTATACGTTTCCCACTTCTTCGACTTGTCACATTTCTCCCCTGTTACGCTTCATAGGTGTTTGTGACCGTAGAAACCTGATTGATTGTTGTGTATGCTACAGGATGTATAATTTTTCTTTAATGCCAAATTTGTCTTCGTCTATCACTGAGGATCTGAGAGATTTAATAAATGGAACAAATATTAACGTCAATGAAAGATTAAAAAAGGGGTTAGGCTATCCATTCACGTGACTTGTCTATTCATACTCGAGTAAAATGAAAGTGCAGGGTGGAGACGTAATTGATATTCAACTAACCTTAAAAAGAAAAGTGGGACATTTACCCCCACAGCTGTCTAGCTTCAAGTAGCACAAACCCTCTTTGGGTAGCCAACTTACTATACTATTGTACCTCAACTAGAATCATATATTGTAAATTGTATTATAAACAAAATCAATGAAGGTATTACTATTGAGTTTAATCTATGCAACTCATACATATAACTTGAATGAGTTAAAACCATAGGATTTATAATTATCATGGGACTAAAACTTATTCAAACATGGCCTTGTGCCAGCATGGGAGTATTGATATCAACATCATTCTTGTAATGTCATGCTATAGTTAGAGCATCGATTTATCTTATTTTTTTTGGATTGGAATAATGTGGTTAGCTATTAGGATTATTATGACTCCTTGCTTGTCCTATTTAAAGTTCAGTTCGTACTTAAATCACCATAGCTTTTTATTCTTTCCATGGATTTCATTTTCATGATGACATAATTGCTTTATTAGCTGATGTTTTTGTGCAAAATAAAGAATTGGCAAACAAAATGGCTTTGTTAGCTGCAATTTAAAAAATGAAAAAACTCTTTAAATCATAATTAACTTTTGAGAATAAGATTAAAGGAAAAAAGGATTCTAAAATTTCTCAAAGGGATAGTGAGTAGATTTTACAAAAATTAGCTATGCTTAAAGCCAAAATTGAAGAAAATAAAAATGAATCTAATGGTAAAGTAACAATGTTAAAGATGGATTCAGTGATTGTGAAAGTATTGAAACAACAAGATGAAAAACAAGCAAAGAAAACAAATTTGCACGTTGTTAGTATCCCAAAGCATGAAAGTGAAAAATATGTAGATTGAATTAAGGACGTTAAAAAAATCATCAAGGATATGCATATTATTCTTCCAAACATTGTAAAAGTTTTTAGGGTGCTAGGTGAACTACTTAAAAAACTCTTTAAGGTTAGTAACATATAAGGCAAAGAGCAGTGTGCCAACACCATAGGCACTTGAAAGCAAAGTGAACATGACCAACGAGTGTAGAACAACAAAGATCTCACTAAGAAGGAACTTGTAGAAAAGGTTGAACAATAAAAAAAAGTTAAGGAATACATGAAAAGGGTCTTGTTGCATACATAAATTGTTAACAACATAGAAGTAGTATTCCAAAAACTATTGAAAAATGCATAAGCTCTTTTCATTATGGATTTATTAATATAGATAATGGAATTACAAATAAAATTATTTCATTGAATAACATTAGTTTCTTTGATAGCTTGTTGAAACTTGGGAATATATTCATTTTGTAGATTACATTATTCCTAGATTTATTAAATTTGTTGCAACAAATACAAAAGTAGGGTGAAGAGATAAAGACCTTTTGGTGGTATTTTAGTGTTAGTAAGAAAATCTCTTGAAAGATGTGTGATTTTAGAAAAAATTGATCATTTTAAACAATACATTTGGCTTAAAATTTTGTGATAATATGTTTATGCTTTCTTTGCCAAATGCTATTTTGCACCTATAGATGCTATATTATATGATAATATAAAGTTATCTTATGTTTGTCCCTTTTAGTTTTTAGTCAGAGATATTATAGAATTTTTAGCAAAATACTTGGTGCTTATTTGTGGAGATTTTAATGCAAGGATAGATTCATAACAAATAGAAATTATTCAATGACAACATAATGTTGGTAGTTTAGACATTAAGTTCATATCTGGGTGCAACATTTTGTAAATGGCAATATTAACAAAATGAGTTAACAACTATTAGAGTTAACAAAAATTTTTGATCTTCTCATCTCTAATGGCCTTGCCAATTTTTCTCAATGTTCAACATTTACTTTCCCAAGACATCAAGATAAGGTTTGCACTAATTTGCATTTATGTTCTAATGAAGATATTAAATGCATTAAGGAATTGAAAGTTGAAGAAGATTTGCTGGTGTCTCGCATCATCATTTAGAGTTTTTGTTCTAAATTAAAATTTCTTCTCACACAACATAAAATATGTTAAAAACATTTAGTACACTGTTAACCCAAAAATCAAGGAGAAAAATGGATTCACCATGTAACAAATGGAATCTTGAAGAACATCATAAGAATCTTGAGCAAATTTTGTTTATAACAGCTAAGAAAGTTATGCATTCACAACAACAAGGTATTTAGAAGACTTGGTTTGATGAGGATTGGATACAAACTAGATAGAATTTACAAATGGAAATTCGAAATATAGATAACATTTACTTATTGCATATATATGCTTGATTAGAATCAAAAGAGGAAATTTATCATGAAGCAACAAGAATAATTTGATTATACCATTAAAAAGCATCCTAGAAAGTTTTGGTAGTATTTTCAACACATATCTTCTTTATCATTTAATTTTTTATTTTCAAGATGTATGATCATTTTAAAATAAACTATTTAAAAGAGAAGATGATAATTCTACTATAGTTGTACATCAAGAACCTCTTGAATTTACTCTTGAGAAAATCACAAAAGGTATAAAAAAGCTAGCATCTAGCAAAGATATAGATTCAATGATTTATATGCATAATTATCAAAGTGGGTAGAACTTGTTGTTCATTAAGAAATTTAGTAATGGATCAAGGATTAAAAAATTGAAAAACTAGTAACATAAATTTGTTATATAAAAAGGGGGATAAAAATAATTTGAATAATTATCAAATGATTATTGTGAGTAATATTTTTGCGAGGTTATTGAGAACTCTATCAAAAAGAGAATTAATTCTTATGCTAAAGTTAACTAGGTTAGGGCAAGATGTCAAGTAGGTGTTAAAAAAAATCACTCCATTATTGATCACTTAGTTACTCTCAAACACTATGTGAAGTTTGCAAAAAATCCTAATAATTTTTTTTATTTTATTAATTTTGCAAAATCATAAGATTCAATGGTTTGCACAAATCTTTGGTTGTGCTTACATAAAATTGGCCTCTTTTTAGCATTGGTTGTAGCAAATTAATGATTATATGAGAAAGTGATTATGGAAATTATAAACAACAATTCAAAGCAAAAATTTTAATTCTAAAGCAAAATTGGAGTGAAGCAAGCCTGTCCACTCTTTCTAACTTTCTTTGGATCTTTATTGATGAAATGCAAGAATGGCTATGTAAAAGGCAAGATAGTCATGCTATCAAAATTGGATCCCAAGCAATGAATTTTATTTTATACACAAATGATGTGGCCTTGATCTCCACTATTGCAAAAGATATGCAAAATGTGTTGCAAATTTTAGAAAATTATTATTGTTCATTTGGTCTTCACATAAATGTGGATAAAACCAAATTGATGATCTAGACTACAAGAAATAGTTATTTTAACTTCCATTTTGGAGGTACTAATGTCCAAATAGTAAATTATTTTAAATATTTAAGTCTCATTTATATGGATAATTATAGGTGGGAAAAGTACATCAAAGAAAGAATATTAGAAGGTTTTAAGGATTTATATGCTTTCAAAAGTAAGTGCAACGATTTAGGACTCTAGGCTTAGAAGGTTAGAAAACAAAATTTTCAACTATATTATATGGATGTGCTATTTGGAACCTCGACTCAATGTTAAACTTTGGAAAGATATTGAAAGGGGACAAAACCTTTTCTTCTTGATGAGCTATAGGGGAAGATGCAAATACCTTACTTAATGTTATTACATGAATTTGATTTATTATTTTTAGAAGTAGAAGCCTTATGTTAATTCATTGTATACACTCATAGCTTGTGTATTTCAAGGCAAGAAAAATTCTCTAAAATAGTTCTTAAGAATTCACAATATCACAATTGTTATTTTTAAGAAATGAAATGGTTGAGAAAATGAAATGTTTCTTGGGAGAAAGTGTAGTAAAATCCAAAGCATATTCACTAGTTAGTCAAGGAGAAGGTTCTAACATAATTGTGATATAATGTACAAGGTAAGAAACAATATTATTAATATCACATTAGATCTAATAAGCTAGATGCAGAAGCTAATTATCTCTAAGGTGCTATTCTAGTAAAGTATTAGAGTTCCTTCAACAAGCTTTGCTTAAGTTTTCATCAACTAGGAATTAAAAGTAAAAGATATATGTAACTCATCGGAGAAGAATGCACTTGTAGGTTGTATACATCATAAGTCCTTGAGAATAAGTTGCATGTTTTTCTTTTCTATGCTATGACTACCGATTTGAAATAATGTAAAAATATTGTAATAAAAAGATTATTTGATCTATTTTTGTTGTGCTCATTAATGTTTGATCAATTTGTAAAGTCTATGTTTTTCTACCATGAAAATCTAATATTTATCTAATAGATGCCATAAGTCTTCAAATGTAATAAAATTTAAATTTCAAATATATAATGTATTGTAACTCATGCAAGAAAAATTATTTTATTACAAGGATAAGATGATGATGATAGTGTATCTCATTCTTTTCTCATATTTCTAAACTGAATCCTTTGTTTTTCTTTTCAACATATCATGGAAGCTTCTCCATATAATTGTTGCTTTATTTCAAAATAAACTTAATGAGGTGTTCTAGTCCTAAACCTTTTCATAATGCTCCGAGGAAAGGTAAACAATTTTTTTGGGAATTTCTTAAAAGACTGGCCATGAAAGTAGCCAAAGTGAGCATATAATGTTCTTTGAAAAGTCCATTTTTTTTAAAGCAAGTAAAAATGCTTTGAAACACTCATCACATAATAAACCATAATAGAGTATCATATTCATTGAAAAATAACATTTAACTAATAGATAAATAAAACCAAAAAAATTATTACTAGAAATTTGACATGTTGAATACTTAATAACCAATAATTTTAATTATGTTTATATAGAAAACAATGAGTAGCTAGTATTTGGAATAATGGAAAGTGCCTACATTTAAGTTTTAAGGCTAGGTTTGAGCCTTAGCTCATCCACTTAAAAAATATGTGAGGCTTTTTCATTATTTACTTAAGAAATGTGATGAAGTGCTATATAGTTGATGCGTCGACTAGGCCATGTATACAGGGCCCCGTATACATGACTGCGTCGACACGACCCCGTTGACGTAGCCTTCCTGCGTCGATGTGGCCCCGTTTACGCAGCCGCCGATCCTGGCCTATATATAAGAGGGCCTTCCGCCTCATTTAGAGGCTTTGAGTAGTTGTAGCGAAACCCTTGCATTTTGTTTCTGTAGGAGTTAGATTATTTTCCTAAGTGCATGCCTGCAGTGTGATGCTTGTAATTATACGGAACCTTTATTCGAGTGTGATGTACTTGGATGCAGACATGACCGGAAATAAAGATCGAGATTACTTCATCATTGTAGTATTCACTTAGTTTTAATAGTTTAATTATTATTGTTAATTGTTATTGTTATTTATTATTCTCTTAGTTAATATTTTTTTATCGTCATTTACTATTCCTATTGTTAAATGCGGAATGAGTACGACTTAATCATGAGCATTCAATTGTGACTACTTGGTAACCCAGAAGCGTACCTAGGATCTATGCTTGGTAACACCAGCAGTAGTCGTGCACGAGGTCCAAGATGTGTATAGATGATTAAGGAATGGATGCTCATCGCACTTAGGTTAAATTAGATCTCATTTCCTATTACTCATTAGTTTAATCAATATTATTCTCCATTGTCTCTAGGAGTAGCAATAGTTTAGGATCACATCATACGCCTCACTCTGGACTAAACCATACGTGACAAAGAAAATACTAGTCTAGGTGGGAAGATAGCGAACTACGATCAACGTGTAACTATCTAGATACCAAAACTAGCCTATCCAAAAAGTTCAACCAGATCGTGCGTGAACACTCGTATTCATATGGTTGAGTGTAGGAGTACCTAGCCGCTCATCATTGGCGCCACTACCAGGGATGGTGCTAGTTATTTTGATTAGTTACATCATACAAGATTGTTGTAACAAGGACTTAACGATATATCTTTTAAAAAGAAATAATTATAAAAAGTCACATACAAATTCACACACAATTTCACAATCATGCCTCTCCTACAAGATGATAATAATGCCACATCTAGTGAGGAAGCTCATTGGAGAACCAACGAACTATATGACGATGAAGATTGGAGTACACAACCTGAAGTGGGGGTTTCTTATAAACATGAACGAAAGCAACGTCATCCCAACACATGAAGGTATAACTTAAAAGATGAAGATGAACCCCCACTAGCCACTACAAGCTTAACACATATACAAGAGGCTATTCGAATCTCCCGTAGGCATCGTAAAGAGAGTTGTCTACCCAAGCACGATTTAAACAACTTTCCCAAGTTTTCAAGAGGCTATGATTTAGATCCGCAACAACATTTTCAAGCCTTCTACGATGCCTGTACATGGAACAATATTGATAATGGGTGGAAAAATCTTAAGCTCTTTCCTTTGACACTCGTTGGCCAAGAAAAAGTATGGTATAGGTCATTAAAACCAAAATCAATTCGATGTTTGCCGACAATGGTAGAATTTTTCAACGAAAGATATCAAACCTATGCGAGACTGTTAGCCTTGAGGAGACAAATCCAAGAATGGAAACAAGCATAACATGAACCCTTGGACATGGCCATAGAAAGATATTATGCACTGTTAAACAACTGCCTAGGCCATGGGTTCTCCGAGGATAGGCTAATGTACCATATCATAGATGGGATTTGTAATGAAACAAGGGAGACCCTAGGGATGTATGCCCAAGGTCAACTATATGAGCTACGAACCCATCAACTC